>SKCR01052279.1:0-21378 GCA_019454045.1 Zanthoxylum bungeanum | reverse complement strand
ATGCTCTACGAGTATATTTCATTAGTGAGACTCTCTAGATTCAGGTATATCGGTCACAAAATCCAATTTCGTGTCCATAACTTACCCACCCGTAAATTATGACGACCACAGATAAACTCGCTGAATCATACAGGTTGAGGTCATCGCATACGTATAATCCCTCCGTCACAGGTATCCGGATAATCCCAGAGATATAGATGTAAACATCAAATCTCTATAGGTATTATCACGTCGACGTATCTACTAGCAATCTCTAAATAACATTCAGAACTTACTTCTGAAGTATACTGTGGCCACAGATTTAACAGACTGCTAATCATATATGGACTATCTATGCTCTGTACACAGAACTGACGGATCTTATTGTTGGGATGTATGCCCTAGAGCTACATGTGATGTAAACGGTTTCATGCGTTTTGAAATAAAACGATGCATTATTCATTTATCAAAATTGTTTGTTTTTATTTCGCATATTATATATCTTTGTAAATATCGTAGATAACTTATGTACCTTCAGACTTAGTGTATGAGTGTCATACACCAGAGGATTTTAGTTTGAAGTTAGTAATCTTAAATAGTCCATAAGAGAGCAAACAAACCGGTACTTTGTTTGTGGTTTATCTATAGCTGCTGTCCATTTTATATTTGTATGGCGATCTTAATCCGGATCGTCCATGTAGAGACATGAGAAAGGAGACACCTTGTATGATGCGATCATATAGGACTGGACCAAGATAGAAATGACATTCTTATAATATCCGTTAAGCAAAAAAAGTCATTTCCATCTACTTGATGGTCATATATGGATTGATCTTAATCCTGAGTGTACTACGAACTCCTGTATGGCAGGCTGTGTCCTTTGGTTTACAAAGGTGAGGTTGGTGTAGCTATCCAACCAATAGCTACGTACTTTGGGGGCACAGTTTGTTTTGTAGCTGGGAACGTTTTATAGGCATGGAGTTCACTCCTTCTTGCGAGAAGTGGATGAGTATCTTTCTTAAGGGTTGATTCGGTACTTGAACGATTTGAGCGCTCAAGTCTTTCTATTACGAATAGAAAGATTAATATTCATAATAGTTATGAATAAATCGTTCATTGGAGAATCAATGGTACTTAAGGTAAAAATAATTAGAGGGTTATAACGGACATTATGACCGGCTCTAATTACGAGATACTCATGAAGGATCAATTCGTATGCAATGACTATATCGGTGGACACCGACTTGGTTCGGCTTAATATTTCATCTACGACAACGAGAGTGCAACTTCGGATTTTTAGTGGAATAACCCGGAGTTAATAATTCAGAATATTTAATTAAGAGCTTAATTAATATTTCGAGATTATTGGAGCTCAGAACCGTAGGTCCATTTGGTCCCCGTGCTAGCTCGATATACTTTAGCGGAGGAGTTAATATAATTGGATAGTCTAATTATATGCTCACAAAGAATAAATATTATTAATATGATTAATAATATTAATTACATCACACTTGAGACTATGCATTAAAAGTTAATGTAAGGTATTAATAATTATATGATAATTATTAAAATAGAACATTGAATTATATATGATATAATTTAATAAGGCTAAGATTTATTTTGGAAACAAAAAAATCATCACCATGGTCAATTCCTTATTAGATAAGGAATATGATTTGTTTGTTTGGGAAACAAAATCAAATCAAAATACATCACCATGGCCGAATCCTCATTGGATAAGGAATAAGATTTGTTTATTTGGGAAACAAAATCAAATCAAAATACCTTAGCTTGGCCGAATTCCTCATTAAGTAAGGAATAGGATTTGTTTGTTTTGGAAACAAAATCAAACAAAAATTCCTTGCCTTGGCCGAAATTATGAGAGGATTGGGAGACTTGTGGTTGATTTGTTTTTATGAAAAATATTACCCTAAGTATAAAAAGAAAAATATATTTTTCTTTTGAGAACAAGACATTAGAAACCCTAGCCTCCTTCTCTTCTTCATGCTCTCAAGAGTTGAGAAAGTTAATTGAAGAACCTGAAAATTATTTCGGTGGTGAATTAATCTCTAAAACGTTTAGGGATAAATTTGTGAGCGTAGCGCACACTACCCTCCGTAAGTAAACGAGACATAGCTCGGAAGATCTTTGGCGTTGGAAATCTCTTCTTCCCCTCTCTAGTAACTCACGGCAGTGAGGCAGTAAGTTCCCCCGCCGCACGACATCACCAATTTTGGGGCTCGGTTTTTGTTTGGTTTAATTCGTTTTTGGGAAACACTTTGGGGTAATTTTAGGGCTGAGTTAGGATTGATTTTTAAGTGAAAAATCAAACCTAAAACATACAGCAGTTCACGTAAATTGTGGACTGGTTGGGTGCAGTTCACGCGTGTAACGGGTGCAAAACAATCCGCTATTTCACTGCAGTTCAAGGGGCTGTTCGGGGACTATTTCGGGGCATTCCGGGGGTGAAATCTTGTGTAAAAAGAAGCAAAATTTCAGTATACCCACTGGTACCATTCGGTCAAGGAGGGCAAAGCAGAAAATTTCAAGTTCGATCTGTGGCCTAACCGCTTTCTCCCTCCTGCGCAGGGCGAGGGAAAGCGTTTCCTACAATTGGCATCAAGAGCGAGGTTGAAAAAGTGCTCTAACCTTCACTTTTTCATTTTAAAGTTTCTGTTTTTAATATAATTTATATGAGTTAAAATATGAGATGCATGTTTAGTTAAGAGGAGTGGGCACATTGTGATATCATATGCTGATGGTGTAATGTGATGAAGGGATTTTGCATTGGTCGTAAATTTTTCTGGCTCTTATTTTTGTGTAGTTGGTTTTGGTTTTGGGATGTAAGGCCATTGTTTATATTTGTTGTAATTTTAATTTTCAATGTAAATTTCAATTCTTTGTAATTTGGAGCACCGAAGTCGCAAAGAGAGCCAACACCACTTGGGAGCGAGATTTGAAGGCCAAGGAATGCCTTGGTGAATCTTTGTACTAATTAGATTAGTATAGGAAAAATAAGAGCCCGGTCAATGCAAATAATTTTTATGTTATATGTATGTTATTTCGAATTGTTTGAATAACATGTCATATAGCTTAGGGTGCCCACGTTCACATTTTACTTGCCATAACATGTCATAGATGCATTATCATTATAAACATAAAATTATGATTTTATGTAATTTAAAATGTTTAAGTTAAAAAATGATATGCATTGAAATCATTATTAGATAATGGATTTATAGTCTAAAACTTGAATTCTAATATATTGGGCTTAATTGTGCATAATAAATTCCATTGGTATATAGGATGGAAACCCGTATATAAATTCCATAGCCGATTCCGAATGGACGGAAATATGGTCTGCACTCGGGATACAATTCCACGTACCTTGGATTTTATAACGCAATAAAAATTTATTAAAATGTTTAATTGAATTTTGACCGTTTAGAATTCATGATTTTAGACCCTTAAGTGCCTAGTATTTTAATAGTTAAAATATTGTAACTCACTTATACACTCTTAATTAAATTATTTAATAGAGTAAACATATTAGTATAGATTAATATTAGTGACACAATTTTAATAGTTAAAATTGATTTAGCACTTATGACAAACTAGTGTAAATAACAATTATGATTTAGCCGCTATAAGTTTATCCACACTAGTTAAAATAAAATATTAGATTTTTAGATAGAAACCTTTATATTTAAAATAGTGAGTGGGAGAGGGATATACGACAGTACATCCCACGATCTCCGTTGTAGTCCAAAAACGTGAGATTCAAAAGGCGCCTCGAGAACGCTTTGTTTTCGTCCCCCTACGGATGGTGTCCATTTTGGGTCATATCAGGTTTGGGTTCCGAGAGGATAGGGATTCTAGATGTATCTTGTGAACTGACCTACCCTACGACGGAACTTCACTCGTTAAGTCAAGAATCCCGAAACGGTGGGTTAACACTCACAAAGGAATAATTAACTGTTAATGAAATTCCTTTATCAAATAAAACGGTAGTTGATTAATATAGGAATAAGAGTTATTCCCGCATATATTAAATTGACTGAGATTGTCTCGATCTATATGCGAGTACTTGACCTACTCTCACGGCGCACTTACTTGTGGGATGATAGTTTTTCTGTGGCGTAGCAATTCTCTTAGGTTTCTAATTCATATTCATGGTTCTTGCATCATGTTTAATTTTATGCCAAAATTCTTTGATGATTTTAATATGCGATGAATGAATGTTGAATGCATGTTTATTTTATTTTCAGCCATGGTTTTCTCCAATTATTTCCATACTCTCAAACGATAAATTGACCGGAGAAAAACTATGTTAAGTGGAAAAGTAACATGAACGCTATCCTAGTCTGTGAAGACCTAAAGTTTGTCCTGACGGAGGAACGTCCTCCCGAGCCGGCCAAAAATCGCTGGCCAAGTTGTGCGCGATACCTACCAAAAAATGGGTCACAGTAAATGAGAAAGCCCTGCTACTTGCTAGCAGGGATTCTGAGGTTCTTGCTGCAAAGCATGAACCTATGGCTCTAGCATCTCAGATGATGGAGTCATTGCAGGGCATGTTTGGGCAGCCTTCAGAGCGTCAACGCCATAAGGCCATGGTCTCAGCGATGACTGCTGCTAGGATGAAGGATGGGACATCAGTCCGAGCGCACGTCTTAAGGATGATGACTTATCTCAACACTGCTGAAACCCATGCAGCTCGTATTGACGAGCGTAGCCAGTGTTGACCATGATTATGGAAACTCTTTCGAAGAGTTTCCTGCAGTTTAAAAGCAACTATGTTATGAACAAGTTATCTTTTACTTTGACCCAACTGCTTAATGAGCTCACCATTACGAGTCCATGCTTGTGGATCCTCGTAAGTCCAATGCAGAGGCAAATGTTGCCGAATCTTCTAAATCTAGAAAAGAAGAAGAAGAAAATCACTGATGAAAGGCTAAGGGTAAGCCATGAAAAATTAGAACAAGAAAGGCTCAAGGATGCCAAGCCCAAAGGAAAATGTTTCCACTGCGACACAGAATGGGCATTGGAAAAGGAACTGTCCTAAATACCTTGCTGAGCTAAGGAGAGAAAAAGGAAACAGGTAAATATGATTTACTCGTTATTGAATCTCTATTAGTGGAGGATGATAAATCCGCTTGGATTATTGATTCTGGGGGCCACTAACCATGTTTGTTCTTCTTTACAGCTACTTGATTCATGGAGGGACCTTGCTGAAGGTGATTACACCATGAGGTCGGGACAGGGGATGCCGTTTCAGCAAGAGCAGTGGGAGTTTCCAGTTTAAATTTTATTAATAATAGTTATTTAAATTTGAACAATGTTTATTCATTCATGGTTTTCGCAGGAATCTGATTTCTGTTTTCTAGACTTTGGATGATGGTTATTCAGTTTCTTTTAATAGCAATTTGGTTATTATTTGTAGAAATGGATTAACTATATGCACATGAAACTCAGAAAATAACTTGTATGTGTTAAGACCGTTAACACATAGGTCACTGCTCAACACTGAAATGTTTAAGGTTGAAAAACCTAAAACAAAACAACCAAAGATTCTCACGATGACATATATCTATGGCATCTTAGACTTGGTCACATCAACCTTGACCGGATAAGTAGATTGATAAAGAACGGAGCCTTAAACAGTTAAAGCTCGGGACTTTACCAGTTTTGTGAATCCTGTTTAGAAGGAAAAATGACCAAGAGACCTTTCACTGGAAAAGGTATAAGAGCCAATCAACTACTAGAACTAATACATTGGACGTTTGCGGACCGATGAATGTAAAGCTCGAGGTGGTTATGAATACTTCGTCACATTCATTGACGATTATTCAGATATGGGTATGTCTACCTAATGCATCACAAATCAGATACCTTTGAAAAGTTCAAGGAGTATTGTGCTGAGGTTGAGAACCAATTAGGTAAGACAATCAAAACTCCTACGATCAGATCGTGGAGGGGAATACCTTGACAGAGATTCGAGGAATTCTTAGTTGAGCATGGGATAGTATCCCAGTTCACAGCACCTGGAACACCACAACAAAATGGTGTTGCAGAAAGGAGAAATCGAACCCTACTAGACATAATGAGATCTATGTTTAGTTATAGCTCACTACCTAATTCATTCTGGGGATATGCACTGCAAACCGCATTGTATATCCTTAATGTAGTTCCATCTAAGTCTGTTCCTAAGACTCCTTTAGAGTTGTGGAATGGTCGTAAAACTAGTTTACGACATTTTCGTATATGGGGGTGTCCAGCATATGTGCTGAAGAATAAGACTACAAAGTTGGAACCACGTTCTCAGGTGTGCCTATTTGTAGGCTACCCGAATGAGACTAGGGGTGGATTCTTCTACAGTCCCGATGATAACAAAGTATTTGTATCGATAAATGCTACGTTTCTAGAGGAGGACTACATAAGGGAGTTCAAGCCTCGTAGTAAAATATTATCGAGGAGTTACTTACTGGTTCGACCAGCACGCCATCGTCAACGAAAGTTGACAAATACATAGCACCTTCGACATCTGATAGTCAGATGCTACCCAGTCAGAATGATCTACCACCGAGATGCAGTGGGAGGGTTGTGCGACAACCTGATCGCTACCTAGGGGTTGGAGAGGCACAAGTTGTCGCCTCCAGCGATGGTATAGATGATCCATTGACCTATAGTAGTGCAATGGATGATTCTGACAAAGAGGAATGGCTCAAAGCCATGAACCTAGAGATGGAGTCCATGTACTCCAACTCGGTCTGGGAACTTGTAGACCAACCTAATGGGGTGAAACCCATAGGTTACAAGTGGATCTACAAGAGGAAGAGGGGATCAGGGGAAGGTACAGACCTTCAAGGCTAGACTAGTGGCCAAGGGTTATACCTAGAAAGAGGGAGTTGACTATGAGGAAACTTTCTCGCCTGTAGCTATGTCTAAATCCATCTCACTCTTCTCTATCCATTGTCGCATATATGACTATGAAATTTGGCAAATGGATGTCAAGACTGCATTCTTGAATGTCAATCTTGATGAAAGTATCTATATGATACAACCAGAAGGGTTCATCGCCCAAGGTCAAGAGTAAAAAGTTTGCAAACTGCAAAGGTCTATTTATAAACTCAAGCAGGCATCTCGATCTTGGAATATATTTGACACAACGATCAAGTCTTATAATTTTGAGCAGAATGTTGATGAGCCTTGTGTATACAAGCGCGTCATTGACGGGAAGGTGGTTTTTTCTTGTTTTATACGTTGATGATATTTTACTCATTGGGAATGATGTAAGGATATTATCAGACGTAAAAACCTGGCTAGCTGAGCAATTCCAAATGAAAGATTTGGGAGAGGCCAGTTATTTCTTGGGATCCAGATACTTTGAGATATGAGAAGAAACGACTGTTAGCTATGTCTCAGGCATCCTACATCGACAAGATCCTTGTGCGATTTGGGATGCAGAATTCCAAGAAAGGCAATCTGCCTTATCGGTATGGAATTATTTGTCAAATGAACAGTCCCCTAAGACACCTCAAAGTGTTGAGGAAATGAGACATATCTCATACGCCTCAGCAGTTGGTAGTCTCATATATGCCATGTTATGCACGAGACCGGACATCTGTTTTGCAGTGGGAGTAGTCAGTAGGTTTCAGTCAAACCCGGGATTAGATCACTGGGTGGCTGTGAAACACATTCTCAAGTATCTTAAGAGAACGAGAGATTATATGCTAGTGTATCCAGTGAGGATATGATCCTAAGGGGATACACAGACTCTGATTTTCAGACGGATGTTGATTCCAGGAAATCAACATCTGGATCAGTGTTCACCCTAGGTGGTGGGGCTATTATGTGGCGGAGCATAAAGCAATCTTGCATTGCCGACTCCACCATGGAGGCTGAATATGTAGCGGCTTGTGAAGCAGCTAAGGAAGCAGTCTGGCTCCGTAAATTCTTGGGAGATCTAGAAGTTGTTCCAGATATGGATAGACCACTCACCCTCTATTGCGATAATAGTGGAGCGGTGGCAAACTCCAAAGAACCAAGAAGCCACAAGAGGGGAAAGCATATAGAGAGGAAATATCATCTCATCAGGGAGATAGTGCAGAGAGGAGACGTTGCCATCATAAAGATTGCATCCGCAGAGAACCTTGTTAATCCGTTTACAAAGACCTTGCCGGCTAAAATTTTTGAAGGTCACCTAGATGGTCCAGGATTACGTGACATGTCCCATTTTCTCTAGTGCAAGTGGGAGATTGTTGGGATGTATGCCCTAGAGCTACATGTGATGTAAACGGTTTCATGCATTTTGAAATAAAACGATGCATTATTCATTTATCAAAATTTTTTGTTTATCTTTCGCATATTATATATCTTTGTAAATACCGTAGATTACTTATGTACCTTCGGACTTAGTGTATGAGTGTCATACACCAGAGGATTTGAGTCTGAAGTTAGTAATCTTAAATATTCCATAGAGAGCAAACACACCGGGTACTTTGTTTGTGGTTTATCCATAGCTGCGGTCCATTTTATATTTGTATGGCGATCTTAATCCGGATCGTCCATGTAGAGACATGAGAATAGAGGCACCTTGTATGATGCGATCATATAGGACTGGACCCAGATAGAAATGACATTCTTATAATACCCGTTAAGCAAAGAAAGTCATTTCCATCTACTTGATGGTCATATGGATTAATCTTAATCCTGAGTGTACTACGAACTCCTGCATGGCAGGCTGTGTCCTTTGATTTACAAAGGTGAGGTTGGTGTAGCAATCCCAACCAATAGCTACATACTTTGGGGGCACAGTTTATTTTGTAGCTGGGAATATTTTACATAGCTATGGAGTTCATCCTTCTTGCGAGAAGTAGATGAGTATCTTTCTTAAGGGTTGATTCGGTACTTGAACGATTTGAGCGCTCAAGTCTTTCTATACGAATAGAAAGATTAATATTCATAATAGTTATGAATAAATCGTTCATTGGAGAATCAATGGTACTTAAGGTAAAAATAATTAGAGGGGTATAACGGACATTATGACCCGGCTCTAATTAGGAGATACTCGTGAAGGATCAATTCGTATGCAATGACTATATCGGTGGACACCGACTTGGTTCGGCTTAATATTTCATCTACGGCAACGAGAGTGCAACTTCAGATTTTTAGTGGAATAACCCGGAGTTAATAATTCAGAATATTTAATTAAGAGCTTAATTAATATTTCGAGATTATTGGAGCTCAGAACCGTATGTCCATTTGGTCCCCGTGCTAGCTCGATATACTTTAGTTAGCGGAGTTAATATAATTGGATAGTCTAATTATATGCTCACAAAGAATAAATATTATTAATATGATTATTAATATTAATTACATCACACTTGAGACTATGCATTAAAAGTTAATGTAAGGTATTAATAATTATATGATAATTATTAAAAATAAACATTGAATTATATATGAGATAATTTAATAAGGCTAAGATTTATTTTGGAAACAAAAATCATCACCATGGTCGAATTCCTTATTAGATAAGGAATATGATTTGTTTGTTTGGGAAACAAAATCAAATCAAAATACATCACCATGGCCGAATTCCTCATTGGATAAGGAATAGGATTTGTTTGTTTGGAAACAAAATCAAATCAAAATACCTTAGCTTGGCCGAATTCCTCATTAAGTAAGGAATATGATTTGTTTGTTTTGGAAACAAAATCAAACAAAAATTCCTTGCCTTGACCTAAATTATGAGAGGATTGGGAGACTTGTGGTTGATTTGTTTTATGAAACAATTACCCTAAGTATAAAAAGAAAAATATAATTTTTCTTTTGAGAACAAGACATTAGAAAACCCTAGCCTCCTTCTCTTCTTCATGCTCTCAAGAGTTGAGAAAGTTAATTGAAGAACCTGAAAATTATTTCGGTGTGTGATTTAATATCTAAAACGTTTAGGGATTAATTTGTGAGCGTAGCCCACACTACCCTCCGTAAGTAACGAGACATAGCTCGGAAGATCTTGTGGCGTTGGAAATCTCTTCTTCCCCTCTCTAGTAACTCACGGCAGTGAGGCAGTAAGTTCCCCACTGCCGCACGCACATCACCAATTTTGGGGCTCGGTTTTTGTTTAGTTTTAATTCGGTTTTTTGGGAAACACTTTAGGGTAATTTTAGGGCTGAGTTAGGATTGATTTTTAAGTGAAAAATCAGACCTAAATACATACAGCAGTTCACGCAAATTGTGGACTGGTTTGGGTGCAGTTCACGCGTGTAACGGGTGCAAAACAGTCCGCTATTTCACTGCAGTTCAAGGGGCTGTTCGGGGACTGTTCTGGGGGCATTCCGGGGCTGAAATCTTGTGTAAAACAGAAGCAAAATTTTAGTATACCCACTGGTACCATTCGGTCAAAGGAATGGCAAAGTAGAAAAAATTTTCAAGTTCGATCCGTGGGCCTAACCGCTTCCGTTACACGAAGGAAAATGTTTCCTACACTTATCTTGATACACACAGGATATCCCAAGAATCGGTCCACACCAAAAAATAGGTGGAGGTCTGATCTAAATAGATCGGTGACGTGACTACCATCTAAGTGTGAAAGGTGTCTCATACATCCACAGTGGTATCTCAAGTCGAAGGACCACTATGCTACTCAACCCGAGAAGATTCTTATTGACGTTGGTGTACCATCCATTAAGAATCTTCGGTGAGTCGTTCAATGTTTATCCATTATAAACACCTACACGTCTATACGAGTCTCCCTAGACTCATGGTTCATTGGGATAAACCATCGGACCAAGTCTCGATATACGACATGTATTGGTCTCAACAGATTTGACTAACCGACCCGTGTTAGTGAATCTTGACCAGAAACTATATCTGATAATATACATTTAGCAGTGACACTTCCCAATGTCATTTACAAACTAGCTTTGTAACTGTGTACTGCATTACATATTATCTGGCCTTTGTCTAATATATACATATCACTAAACAACATTTAGTTTCAATCTAATCGTAATCAGATCGAATACGTATATAAAAACAAGAGGTGCAACCATAAATAAGTAATATTATGGAAAATGGGATGTTCGTATTCATGAATCAGACATAAATACGGTCCGGATTAGCGCTCTGAGTACCAACCCCAACAATTTTCATCTTGACATCACACCCAATACACTACGATTCTCAATATACCCAGAAGAGGCGTACACAGAACCTGTCAAAGCCCTGGATGACCAAAACCAAAGTATATTGATTGTCACAAGTATTAGCGATGCAAGTCTCAGGTTAAGACCAAATACACCTACCCTGATTCGGACTTCCATAGACACATAGTCATACTACCAATGGAATTCTGAGGGGTCTATCCAGAGCGAAGCTGTTTCCGTACCATCGGTAAACACAACCTCCTATTACACTTGTATGAGTATCCAATACCCAAATATATGAGAACTATGTCGTTATGCTCCCACAACGCGCACAAGTGCAATACTAGTCTATTCCACATTATCGATGTCCAATCTCGATAATACTACGACTATGGATATTTTAATGATTAAACCTTAGTGGATTAATAATGTCTCATATCTTATTAATCCGGAACTAATCATATAGACTTTTATCATTTATGTATCTTGGTAATCCAATTACAAATGATAAAAGAGCAATTTCCTTTGTCACATAGTTAATTTGTACAACAACACCATATTCTGTACAAATAGTGATGCTATGGGTCATAATTGTCCAACAGTTTCCCAGACCAAAATTTTGCCTATAAATTCAAGTTGATTTCATTTAGAATTTTCATAATTTCCTTAAGGATCTAAGGACTGTATCTTGTTCGTATTTATTTCTATTTAGCATTTTAATTATGTATTTTTATTTCTAGTAGTAAAAGCAGTTTATTTACTTTATATTTCTTTTATATTTAGTAGTTAATTTCTGCTGGGGGAAGGGTGAAGCTTTATTATGATAATTTAGATTAATCTCCCTTTAATTATAATATATAAATTATCTTAAAACCTGACTTAATTTGATACCGCCTTTATGGTCGGTTGGACTTAATTAAATTGATTTGAACTTGACTAAATTGGATATCGTCTTTATGGTCGGTTGGAATTAATTCAAAATCTTACTTAATCAAGATACCGCCTATATGGTCGGTTAGTAATATCATGCAAATTTATATATTATAATAAGAGAGATTTCTAAATTAGAAATAGTAAATGTGGATCCCCTAACCCCCCGACATTTTATTTTTATTCTTGGGAAATGATGAAACACAATACTCTTAAGCTTAATAATTGATTTAATTATTTTACGTTGAATACTTTGGTTTGTTTATTGAATCTTAAGCTTAATGCAACTTGTTGCATGATCACCAATAAGATTGATGTGGTAAACTTAAAATGAACCTGTAAAAGAGATTTTAGGTTTCAGCCTTAGATTCAATAGCTCACGATCTCACCTTAGGGTTGATGTCCATTAGGTAGATTTCCTTACATGATAGAAATATACCTGTCGGGCGGGGGTAGCCACAATTGGAACTTGAACTTAATGAATTCAGGTAACTTTGTTAACATAGGAATATAGTTAATTAGGTTATTCTGGGTGTTTGCATCTGACCATTGGAATATGCTTTTGCATATTTTCGTGTTCCAGGTTAATAAACTCATTTATTACACATATATAAAAGAATCGATTCATCATTAGAATAATATTGTGTGGAATCACAACCCTATATTTTTGTGTCTTTTGTTTATTTTCCTTAGTATTTTCTTTTGTGGAATTATTTATTTATTCATTTAACAAATCCACATTCAACCAACCAATCAGCAATCATCCATTTCTCCTTTAATTAGATACCTGTAAATAAATAGAATTAATAATTAATAATAATAGTAGAAATTAAGTCCTCATGAGATCGATATTCTTATACTACTTGAGCGATACGTGCGCTTTCGTTACGTGTGTGTTTACCACCGATCAAGTTTTTGGCGCCGCTGTCGGGGACTTATTTTTATTGTGCTTTATTTTGAAGCTATATATTTTACTAGTATCTAATTTTCTTTATTTTTATCTTTAATTTTTATTTCTTTCTTTTATTTTCAGGTGGTTGAAATGAGACATTATTGGGCGATGGAAGAATTATGAGCTTTACAAAGAGATGATACACCCCATATCAGATAGCAGCAGTCCAATTTTCTTAGACCTGTTGTCCAGGCCAACAATTATCCATGGATGTCAGAGAGAAATAACACAATATTTGCTCGACCAATTCAGAGATGTGAGATATGCAATAGTAACCACTCTAGCAATCATTGCACGTACAACTACAATTCAAGGTGGCAGAATGATAAGTGCATGAAAGTGTACTTTAAACATCACTAACTCGACTTAATTATCTTGTATTTCATTTAATTAGAGTTTATTTTGTGCTTTGTTATTAGGAGAAATGTAATATGAAGTTTGGATCAATTACGCGTGTTTCAAGACCTTACGGATGCATCGGAAGCACGCGGGAAGGCGAAATGAAGAAAGCAAAAATCAGTCCAGCAAGCCACGCGTTGCGATGTGCCAATCTCCTGCGTCGTGATGTGCCCCAGTAATAGTGTTCCATATATTTTCCCGCAGGATTGGCGCCGATGTCGCAGAGCCCAGAACGCCCCAAAACCCTGATTTTGACATATTTTAATGCGCATAAGGACTCTGAAACTTTTCTATATAAACCTAACTTCGTCCAAACCCTAAAGGGAGAGGAAATCAGAGAGAAACCAGAGAAAAACACACACAACAGCCACAGACATAAAATCAAGAGAGGAGAACGAATAACTTCAAGGAAATCATGGCGTCTATTCGATCTATCAAGGTTGTATCTCTATTCCGCACGGAGAACTAATCTCCTAGGAAAAGCTAAGAATGAAATCTTGTATCTAAACTTCTTATATTTATGTTGTTGGTTCCTAGAAACTCTTTTAACCTTTAATAAATTGATGGTTGTTATTCTTATTATTTTATTATTTTTGAACCCAGAGACCATGTTTTGTCAACTCTCATATAGATCCAGTCATGTTTTTTCTATGTGTGATTTGCGAGTCCCAGTTGTGACTGGTAAAGTTATTTTATGTTTGATCTTCTGCTACAATATTGCCTGAGGGTATATTGTTAATGTTAGATAGCTCGTAATGATAACTTTTGTGTGCTGTTAACATAGATAAAATAATCATTGATTAACTTAGAATTTGACATGTGTAGAATTGAATACCTTCCGGTTATTGGTTTGAGATGTGAAACCTTCAACTGAGTAATAACATGAATCAATAACTGAACATATGAGTTTAATACAAGAGGAATTCCCAATGTTTTGCCATCTTTCTCTATTGATATTTCTTAAATATTTTCTTATAGTTTTTATCTTATTTTACCAATCAATTTATCTCTTTTTGCCTTAGTTACTGTTAACGTTTTGTTTGAGTAAACCAGTTCTTTGTAACCATCTCTCTGAGGAATCGACACCCAACTATATGTGATAACCACAAGTAACCGCAAGTACTTTTTTGGCGTAATCACAAACTATCAAAGACCTTCATATAATGAACCAGTATATTTCACTGAACCATATTTTCCATCTTATCCAGCATCAACCTACGATCTTTAAGGACCAGAACCATCAGTGGGAAGACAGTTGATGAACAGGCTTGAGAAACGGGAAGCTAAACATGATGCAACGTTTCTGAGTCAAATAAAAACCTTACAGAGGCTGGTAAATGAATTGAGATAAATAATCAACAACCAGAAACTAATGAAGCCTTTCAATACCAAGAGTTTCATGATGACATGTAACATCCCGGGTAATTTTAGCATGATTTGTGTAAGTTATAATTTCGTGTGAGGCCGCATCTAAACGCGAGATAAATTGTGGTGATTTAGAATCTTTTTAAAGGATTATTTATAATATAGCATTGACCAAAACAAGAGGGGCTGGAGTGAAATTTTCCAATAGTATAAATAATTCTAAATATTTATAACACACACGTGTTTCACAATAGACACACACGAAACCAAAAAGAAACAGAGAAAGAAGGAGTGATAGAGATAGAGAGAGAGAGAATCGAGAGAGAGACCAGAGGGGTAGACAACTCTGGCAACTTCCGGCGAGTTTCCGACGAGTTCGCAACGTCTGATTATCCTGAGCAGATAGAGCAGAGGCTGGGCAGAGAGCAGAAGCAGATACGGAGCAGAACATGGAGAACAAGAGAGCGGATTGGAGGAAGAAGAAGAGTAATACAGAAGTGAGAAGCCCTAATTTCGATCCCAGTAGCTTCCTAGGGCTCATAGATGCATAAGGAAAACCAAGTAAGTACACTATGACCTCTATCTTGGATTTGTTTGGTTTTTGACATATCTAGAATTAGTCTTGAATCTTGATAATTAGATTAAAGGTGATGATAAAATAGCATGCTAAAATGATTCGGAAGTAGTTTTATGTATAGATTTTGAAGAAATTTATAGAATCAAAGTATTTGAAATTTGGGGAAATTTTGATAAAAACCCTAGAATTCGGATTCTGGTAATCACGTGTAAATGTATTTGTGTGTGTTGTGAAAAGTCTGGAGTTGGAACAGAAATGAAGGCAGAAGAAGTGGAAGCAGTAGCAGTAGTTATGATAGAAGTGAGGTATTAGTAGTAATAGTATATATATATATATATATGTTACCAGCAGCAGAAACAATAGCAGTGGCGAGGGCAGAAGAAGGGATAGTACTGACAGTAAGCTATGAATGTATGAAATCAAATTAAATGCAAATAGTAATTGTGGAGGATTCGGGATTCGGGATTTGAACCATTCCTGTTCTGGACAGTCTGTCTTACGAAATGAATAACTTGAGTTTTAGAAGTCCGTTTGACAAACGGTAAAATTCTAGGTAAATAACACAGGTCAAGGAATGTCGGGTTCGAAAATTAGAATTTTTCGATAAGAAACGAAGCCGTGGCGAATTTTCAAAGTTGGGTTACTGCAGGGACGAACTGGTCCTGTCCCTGCTGAGTAAGGTGCAGAAAATGGGCTGTATCTTGAGTTATAGGAATCGAAACTGAGATCTGTAAAAAATGGCATAAAGTATATACATAAGGGATCCTATCATAAAAATTTCAGGACCTGATATGAAGTCAATTAAGAGCAGTTAATTTTCTAAGTTGGTGGTTCTGCGTGACTTTACTGATTTCAGTATTTAGCGAGAAATTGAATAGGTGACAATAGAAATTATCAAACTCGGATAACGTTGGAGTCCAGGTAAGTACACTATGCTAGGATTTCCTTGGGTTTGTAAACTTTAAAACGATAGGATTAAAGAATCTGAAAAGATGAAAGTAGAACTTGATAAAGAATGTGCTAGGAAATTTAGAGATTCCATTAGTAAGAAAGTAAAAGAGAGAAGATTTAGTGAATGCGAGATACGGAAAAATTTATGAAACATGGAAAGCATGAGAATCTGGACATTTTCGTAAACTAGAAAAGTGCGGAAAAAAAAAAAAAGTTAAGAGGTTAACTCTTGAAAGTATGAATGTATATGTTGGGTATATTATATATATATACACATATATGGTGATGTAATTTTGGTGATATGAATTATGGTTAATATGGAATATGCATGAATATGATTATGATATATGTTTGATATACGAACTTTTGGGAGTACATGTTATACATAGAACACAGGTATGTACTATGAGCTTATGTTTATACGTTATGAATTGTGGTTTTATGTTGAGGGTAAATATATTGTATAACGAGGATATAAGCATATGGTGCACAAAGAAGAGCAAGCATTAGCATGAAGAATGAATGAAAGAATAATGCATTGTTCATTGCACGTGTAATCTTTCCAGAACTAAAGTTGAGAATGATGTTGAAATTCAAAGAGTTTTAAAGAAAAGTTTCAAATCTTGAAAGAAAATGTTTTCAGAAAAATGTTTTTAACAGTTTTGAGACAATATATAATTTTATGGATTTTCGGGGCATGAGGGAAAACTCACCCCAGTATGTAACTTGAAATACAGTTCGGAATTGACAGATACTTCTGAATTGACGGATTTAGACACATGTGCACATGTGGAGGACTGGGGGACGCTCCTAGATCCTCAGCGCTCAGATGGTACATTCCTGGGCGGAGATGCGCCTTCGGGCGAAAATGCGCCTTCTTCGGGCGGAGATGCGCCTACGGGCGGAGATTAGGTTTTCAGAAAAAGGATTTCAGATTTCAGTTTTCAGTTTTCAGAAAAGAGTTTCAGAAAGAACTTAGAAAGACGGTTTTAGAAGGAAGTACAAGAAAAAGAAAGATTTTCAAAAAGAGTTTTCAGTTTTCAGATTCTCAGTAAACAGTTTTCAGAAACAAGATTTTAGAATTAGTTTCCAGAAACCAGAGATTCAAAGCATGATTTTAGAAAGATAAGTTTTATTAAGAGATTTTCAACTAAAGTTTCAGAAAAAAGGGTTTTCAGAAAACAGTTTTTCAGACAAGATTTTAAAGAAAGGTAATTTAAGAGCATGACATGCTAGAGTAGAGTGTAATTTACTAATTATGCATATGAATCAAATATTTCTGGATATCATTTGAAATGCATGTAGTTGGCATTAATGCATAATGGCATGATTGCATCGATATGTATATGTGATTAATATTTGTGTGTGTGTGTAGTGTTTATGTAAAACGAAATATTTTTTAAAACACTGGTGCATGATAGAATGATTACATATTCATGGATACATGATTGATGATAGTGTATTGAATGTTTGAGATAGAAAGAATATTTATTAATACCGATTTGATGATATTTCAAGGTAGTGAAAGAAAGAGTTACAATAATACTTGAACTAGATTAGTAAAGAGAGCATAGGAAGTAAATAGAAATCAGAGTAACGCAGTGAAAGCGAGGTGAAAGTTTGATAAGATAGATAGTAATGTAAAAAACTTAATGTATTTTACTATAGATATTTGATAGTGGAAATTGTAAACATGATTTAAAGTATGTGTGGTCAGATAAAGAGGATTAATAATAAAGTAACATGTTTGCTAAACGGATTGGGGCCAAATAATAAGATTAGACTTAATTTTATATTTGCATGGCCACATAGACAGCTAGGTTTATACAGAAACATGATTCAGACTTTGCATGTGTTTGATGCTCAAGGAATGAGCATAATTACTTACTGAGTCTTATGACTCATTACCCAACAGTGTTTGAGTTTTGCAGGTTGGCGACCTAACGGTCGACCGTAGATTTCAGAGTTGCGGAGCAGTCGGTAGCAGCGTTGCAGTTAACCAGTCACCAGGTCTTGGGGGAAATAAAGAGTAATAGTTTATGTTTTAGATTGTATAAGTTGAGACGTGCTAAGCACGGATGCTTATGTTGTAAAGTTTTTGTATATACGTATTTTCGGGCACGGAGCCTGGTTGTATATGTATGTCTGCATCGTATATTAGTTGGGCCCTTAGATTGCATTAATATTGAGATACCGGCCTGAGGCCGAAATTTTATTTCATGTGTAAATGGATGCTGGCTATAGGCCAGGTTGCATG
Source organism: Zanthoxylum bungeanum (assembly GCA_019454045.1). Classification (NCBI taxonomy): domain Eukaryota; kingdom Viridiplantae; phylum Streptophyta; class Magnoliopsida; order Sapindales; family Rutaceae; genus Zanthoxylum; species Zanthoxylum bungeanum. Next base: position 2,818 of record SKCR01052279.1, on the reverse strand, counting down.
ATGTTACGAATACATCATACTGAAATTTTTCTAGAATCAGAGGCTTATGGAGATGGGTTTAGCCTGTCTCCTGCCGGTAACATTGCTGCTAAGGCGGGATCTTACATGACACCTTAACAGGTGAGGAGGTTGAGGTAGAGGTATCAATTCAGGAGCCCGAACAGGCATAATCTCAATTTGATCTTGATTATTCATCATACTCTGAGGAGGAACAAGTAGCAGAGCTGTCTAAACCAACTACACCAACAAGTGAGGATGAAACTCTGCATCCTCAAAATGAAGATCGTGTAGCATGCATTGCACCGATGTTTTAAGATGAGCTACCACAGTCGTTCATACCAACCACAGAGGATAAAAGCCTATAATCAGACATATCTTTACATCCTCAGGTTGACACTTAAGGAACATGTATTTCACAGATGACAGATGAAGAGCTGAACAATGAAATTCTAAAGTTCATTTGTGAAGAAAATGTGGAGCAAGGTGAAGAACAGAAGGAAAAGCAAATGTCTGACCATATTGAAGATTTCATGTATTCAATAGAAACATCACTGTTTTGGGGAGTAAAAATCAAAGACACCGCCCAAAAGCTTGACAAAATGATACTCTCATTCAAAGTCAAGCATCATACGAGACCTCCTGATTTTCTTCCTTTTCTTTCAGGAACCACTGGAGTGACAAAGTTTAAAAAGGTGGCACAAGTATTAAATGAGACACAATTCTTTTTGCCACTTTACCGTTGGAAGAGACCCTTCAAAAGCAACGCTCATGGGATTGTCTTTAATCGGATGTCCAAAACCACGTTGAAATCTCCTCGACGGATAGACTTCTATCACGTCTAGCTGAAGATGATAAATTTAGCTCTAGCATGGAGGCAACCCATGTAAAATTTTTATTTTAATTTAAATTTTTAATTTTTGTATTTTGTGTACACATGTTGTAGAGTTTTTAATTGTGTATTATTTTTGTAGGAAAAAATATAGACGGAGCACTTAAGGCAAAGCAAACCAGTGAAAATGAGGTTATCACAGAATAAATTTTGACAAAATCGCGAAGTTAAAATTCTATTCATCATAGATGGTAGAGTAAAGAATCAACTCTTGAGACACATCTTAATGGATATGTTTTAAAAATTCACATTTTGCCCAAAGAAACGTAGAATTTGGGGGTGAAGTTTTGGCGGTTGTGAATTAATTTGAGAAGTGTTAGTCTTAGGTTGAAATTTGGTAAATCTTGAAAATTTGGGGGAAATTCTGCCGAATTTTAGAAAAAAATGGCCCATAAGAGAACAAGAACCTCAGCGGCAGCCAGATCGAGTTTTGATGCAACAAAGTTTGTATCGGCAGTTGCTGAGCGGCGATATGAAAAAGGGATGGGACAAAAAGTCCCGATAATGGATAAGGGTTTTGAGATTAACCCCGGATAGTTCCCCCAGATTGATAGAATCATCGCTACCAAGCACTGGCATAAGCTTTGCCAACAGCCTCACCCAGCCTGTGTACCAGCTGTCTGTGCGTTCTACGCCAATGCCTACGATCATCAGGCGTACCAGGTTCTAGTAAGAGGTGAACATGTGATGTTCCATAGGACCACTATCAATAGATATTATGGGTTGCTGGATATGGAGGAAGATGAATATACGGCAGCTACAGAGCATTTAGATATGACTCATCTTACATAAACACTTTGCATCCCCAATGCTGCATGGGATATGAGTAGCGGCAGAGAATATTTAAAGATGAGTTCTAGATATCTTAAGCCTGATGTCAGGGTTTGGTTTCATTTCCTTACCCGAACATTCCTGCCATGCACCAATATTATAAACGTTACTAAAGAACGAATGATCTTGTTATACTGTCTGCTGGAGGGCCATACCATTGATGTCGGTGGGCTGATATCGACTAACATAGCTTGGGCAGCACGATTTACACAAACTGACCAGTTGTATTGAAGCTTAATTACAAACCTATCCACACGGGCCAAGGTGCCCATGGACCTTAGGAAAAAGATGATGCAGCCCACCACTGCATTGACTGCTCGAATAATCCAAAAACTCCAAGTAGAGAGGCATGCGCATGCCGGGTTATCCTCATCAGCACCTGTACCACCCCAACAACCTCAACCAGCGCAAAGACCATCGCGATCTCACTCCATATCATAAAGATTAGATCGGTTGGAATCTAGGGTTGACTACATCGCTCAAGTGCTTCAGCAAATGACACATCATCAGAGATTGAGCGATGATCAGATTCCAGCCTATTCAGGCGACAACAGCAATGAGGACGAGGAAGCTGAGGATTGAATATTCACAGTAACATTGTTCCTTTATCTTTATTTATTTTGTAACGCATTAGGGACAATGCTAGGTTTAGGTTTGGGGGTGAGGTTATTTATGTTTATTTGTTTTCTTTGTCATTTTTTTCGTTCCTACATGTTTTTATTCCCTACATGTCTTGTGTCTTGCATGTTTTGTGTGTTTTATTTTGTATGCATGCTTTATTAAAAAAAAGTGAATATATATATATATAGTCTAATGATGAGATTGTTTGTCTTAGTAAAAAGTTCTAGAAAAAGATAAATGTTAATTTCACTTTTATCCTATACTTTGAACGTAATATCTAGGTCAGACTCATATGCACTTAAAAAATAGTTCTGTAGCATTTAGATAATAAGGAATTGACAAAGTGACTAGTTGAAATAATCGGTGGTTGGTGAATGATTGTTTATTGAAAATATGTTTTTGTCTACATTTATTTATGATGTGCGGTATGATGATAAAAAAAAGTGTATATCAATAAAAAGTTCTTACTTAGTAACC
>SKCR01052278.1:0-21380 GCA_019454045.1 Zanthoxylum bungeanum | reverse complement strand
GAGTGCATCGGTACACACCCAATGAAAATTTAGAGGCCATACCATGAAAGGTTTACGACATATATGGCATCTAAGTGTGGATGATCTCACATAAAATCAATGGTATCCTATAGTAAAAATGATCACATATGCTACTCGACTCGAGGAGATTCCTATTGACAGTGATGTGTACTTCCAAATAATAGGATTCACCTGTGAGTCATTCAGTATTGGGTCCAATTAATACCCACACATCTATACGAGATTCCAAAACTCATGGTACACCGGGTTAAACCATTGGAACTCTAATTCTAATAAACGACATATGCTAGTCTTATAGGTTATAAGAATTCGACTGTATTCCAAAACCAACGACTATGAATATTTACTTTAAGAATAGTTTATAATAGTAATATTATCCCAATGTCGGACCATCTAATGTCCATTATTACTACAAGACTATTATAAGGTCGATGTCATTCTTAACATATTTATACATCAATCTAATATACATAACGACATTACCATTAATAAGGTTTGAAATGAAAATATAGTTATTTTATTATTAAATAATAAAATGTACAATACATTATTCGGATTGGCGCTCCAAGCACCAACTCCACCAAACTCCAACTTGCTTAGTGCCAATCCGGATGGTACCGTAATCTCATCTCCTCCATATGTTTATCGAATAACTTAGGAAATAAGGCTAAGCGGGTCTGCTATGTTGTCTATTCCTTGAACCTTTAAGACCACTATGTCTTTTCGTTCAATAATCTCTCTAATCATGCGATATTTCATTTCCACATGTTTAGACTTGGAATGCTCCCTCGGCTCCTTAGCCTTCGTAGTGGCTCCGCTATTATCACAGTACAATGAGATCAAATCCGTAATACTAGGCACAACGCTAGGTTCTGTGATAAAATTTCTAATCCAAACAGCTTCTTTAGAAGCTTCTGAAGCCACTATAAATTCTGTCTCAGTGGTGGAATCTGTTGTTGAGCCTTGCTTTGAACATCGCCAACTAACCACACCGCTATTAAGGGTGAATATATATCCGGATGAACACTTTTGATCATCTGAATCTCCCTGGAATTCGAAGTCTGTATAACCCTTAACTTGTAGTTCATCTTCTCCATATATGAGAAACTTATCCTTAGTACCATTAAGATATTTTAAGATATGTTTCACGGTTGTCCAATGATTATTAGCTGGATCAGATTGATATCGGCTAGTCACACTGACACCGAAATTGATGTCAGGTCTCATACATAACATAACATACATAATACCTCTAATACAAGAAGCATATGGAAATTTAGACATTTAACTCTCTCTTCCTCAGTCTGAGGTGCCATTTTCTTCGAAAGATGTATGTCGTATCAGAAAGGTACATTTGCTGCCTTGCAGTTGGTAAACTGTATCTTTCTAACGACTTATCTATGTACGTCGATTACAACAACCCTATAAGCTTCCTAACTCTATCTTAATAGAGCTTTATACCTAGTATATAGGAAGCTTCACCTATGTCTTTCATGGAGAAGTTCTTGCAAATGTAGGTTTTCACATATTGCATCAATCTTATATCATTCCCTATGATAAGAATGTCGTCTACATATAAAACTAGGAAAACTATCATGTTCCCACTAACTTTCTTTTAAACATACAGTGCTTTCTCATTCTTGATGAATTCTGATAATCTAATTATCTCATCAAAATGAAGATTCCAGCTTCGGGATGCCTGTTTAAGTCCATAAATAGAATTTTGGAGCTTACAAACCAAATTTGCAGTGGATACGAAACCCTCTGGTTGTTCCATATAGATATCCTCCTCAAGGAATCCATTTAAGAAAGTGGTTTTCACATCCATCTGGCATATCTCATAATCGTGATATACATCAATGGCTAAAAGAATCCTAATGCATTTTAGCATGACTACTGGTGAAAAAGTTTCTTCATAGTCAATCCCATGATGTTGAGTGTAACCTTTCGCTACTAGTCGGGCCTTAAAGGTTTCCACCTTTCTATCGGGCCATCGCTTCCTTTTGTAAACCTATTTACAACCAATAGGTTTAACTCATTCAGGAAGGTCAATTAAGTCCCAGACTTGATTATCAAACATAGAATCCATCTCAGACTTCATGGCTTCCTACCATTTTCTCGAATCGATATCCAATATCACTTCTTTATGCGTAGTCGGATATGTTTCCTCCAATAGGAGAACATCATAGCTCATATCAGATGTTAAAACAAATCTCTCAGGAGACCTTGATATTCTATTCGACTTATGTAGAACTTGTGTTTAGATCATTCACCTAATTGGATCTCTGGTTCCATCTCCAGTTCCTTAATGTTAGGATCTAACTCATCAAGTTCAATATTTCTACAATTCCCACTTTCTCTCCAAAATTCATTTTCAAGAAAATTAGCAAAACGAATAACAAATACATTATGTTGCTCAGAATCATAGAATTGATATCCGAAATAATTTTCAGGATATCCAACTAATCTATATTTATACCCTATTGGTGATAGTTTATCCCGCTGTGTAACTCTAACGTATGCAGGACAACCCCAAATCCTTAAATATCTAAGATTTGGATATCTACTGAACCATATTTGATACGGGGTCACAAAAACAGCTTTTGACGAAACCTTATTAAGTATGTGGGAAGAAGTAAGTAAAGTGTAACCCCAAAGGTAATATGGAAGATCTGTATAGCTCATCATGGAATGTATCATATCCAATAAAATATGATTTCTTTGCTTAGACACACCGTTGTGTTGAGGAGTTTCTAATGGGCTATATTGGGTGAGAATCCCATTCTATATTAAATAACTTATGAATTCATCACTCTTGTATTCACCGTCTCGATCTGATCGAGGTACTTGATGAATTTACCGGTTTGTTTTTCTACTTCGTATCAGAATATTTTGAACTTGTCAAATATTTTTATCAAATAGACATATCCATATCTCAACTTATCATCCATGAAAATCACAAAGCATGTTGAATCATCATGAGCGGCATGATTTACTGGACCACACACATCGCTGTGTATTAGTTCTAATAAATCTTCAGCACGGTGTCCAACATCATGAAATGTGGACTTTGTCATCTTCCTTTGGATACATGACTCACAAATCGGATAAGGATCTAAGGTAAGATTTTCAATCAAACCATCATTTACTAATTTTGATAGATGTCTATCTCTTATGTGGCACAATCGCATATGCCATAATTCTATATTATTTAATTCAGATATTCTAGTTGTATTTTCCTATACATTAAGGACATCTCTATATGTTTCTCAAATATACTGACCATTAGATAAAGAATATTGACATATCAAGTTTTTATCTTTATCGTTTAAACATAAAGTTTCATCCTTAATGTTTATTTTATATCCATCTTCATCTAATATTGATAGTGATATAATTTTTCTGATAAGGGAGGGTACATAATAACAGTCAAGTAAATCTAATTTACATCCATTATGGAGATCTAGAACAATCATTCTTATGGTCTTGACATCCATTGTCTTGCCATTGCCAACTCTAAGCTGAATCTCCCATTTGTTCAACCTTATTTTAACCCTCATGACCTGCATGAAGTTGTAAATATGAGTAGGACTGTCGGTGTCTAACACTCATCCACTATTTGCATCTAAGGCTAATGAGATGTCAATAATAGGAAAAATACAAAGCGTACCAGAGGGTTCTGCCTTTCCTTTCAGTTCTAGACAGTCCTTCTTCCAGTGTCCAGACTTCTTGTAGTGTAGACATTCATCACAAGCTATATGCAGTTTTGCTTTTCTTGGAGTTTTTCTTTGAAACCTTATTATTTCCCATTTTGATTTTCTTAGACTTCTTAGAAGTCTTTGAAGAGCTTGCTCCACCATGGAGGTACAAAATATGATTGCCTTTTCTTCAAGTCATGCTCCGATGTGTGTAACATATTATGACATTCTTCATAGCTAGCTTGCATCGAATGCATATGAAAGTTTAATATAAAACTAACATAAGTGTGGGAACACAGAAACTGGGTGACGCATGCTGTTCCAAGCTCGCGGCTTGGTCAGGAGTACGGAGTAGCCAAAGGGGACTAAACCAGAGAATAATGGAGTCGCCACTCGGTGTGAAACGGGAAAATGAGATTTAAGGCCGCACTCACCCTTCGCAAGGGAAGACCTCAAACCGTTGGGTTCGGAATGGTCCCTTACTTATGCCACTTGTAATGAAAGGATTTATGTAATAATTTAATCAGGCTTAAGTAACACTTATTTCCAAGAGTATCATGCTTCTAAATTCACATGTACAAAATAAAACTTACACCTAAATTTACATATATTTCACATCTAAGATTGCATGCTTGATAGTACATCAAAGTAGCGACGAACATACAACTTCATTGGCATATTTAATTCAGGAGAACACAAGCACACATACTAACCACACAAGCACACATGTGAGCACCTTCCAAGTGGTACGTGGAATTGTATCCCAAGTACAGACCGTACTACCGTCCATTCGGAATCGGCTACAGAATTTATGTCTGGGTTTCCATCCGATATAAATTGTAATATGTTAAACACATTGTACTCATAAATGGGGGAAAACAGATGAATGACACCAACACAATCTTGCGTAATACAGAGGGGCAATCAGGTTCATCATACGTAGGGATAGCTACTAGGAAAACTATGCATGAAATCTGATGAAAAGGGACTCAGTTCAGTGGGTGCGCGTTCGCGTAGCGTTTGAAAACGCGTTCGAACGGTAAACAGAAGGTTCGCGTTCGTATAGCGTTCGAGAACGTGTTCGAACGGAACCAAACCTGATGCATGATAAGACTAAGAAAGTGCGTGCGCGTTCGAGAACGCGTTCGAACGGTAAACAGAAGGTTCGCGTTCGTATAGCGTTCGAGAACGCGTTCGAACGGAACCAGACCTGATGCGTGATAAGACTAAGAAAGTGCGTGCGCGTTCACGTAGCGTTCGAGAACGCGTTCGAACGGTAAACGGAAGGTTCGCGTTCGTGTAGCGCTCGAGAACGCGTTCGAACGGAACCAGACCTGATGCATGCAACACAAAGAATAAAGACAATAATGTCAAGCTCGGTATGTCCGATTGAACGTATCTTACATTCAACCGAACACACATCAACCGGCACGGCAAAGCATCGTGGTAAAGGGCTTTAACCCCCCCCCCATAGGGGATCTTTTATTGCACTTACTAAGCCCATGCGCTCGATTGAATCATGCATACAAAGAATTAAAAACAATAATATCAAACTTAATATGCCCGATTGAACGTATCTTGCATTCAACTGAGCACACATCAACCGGCACGGCAAAACATCGTGGTAAAGGGCTTTAACCCCTCCCCATAGGGCATCTTTCATTTCACTTACTAAGCCCATGCGCTCGATTGAATCATGCAAATAAAGAATTAAAAACAATAATATCAAACTTAGTATGCCCGATTGAACGTATCTTGCATTCAACCGAACACACATCAACCGGCGCGGCAAAGCATCGTGGTAAAGGGCTTTAACCCCTCCCCATAGGGGATCTTTCATTGCACTTACTAAGCCCATGCGCTCGATTGAATCATGCATAAATAAGCAACATGCAGAATTCAAGTGACGAAAAATAAATAAACCAAAGCAACACAAAATGAAAGAGGGTGCCGTTTACTCAAGGGGTACGTTGAGTTGTATCCCGAGTACAGATCATACTACCATCCATTCGAAATCGGCTATGAAATTTATGTCCGGGTTTTCATCCGATATACCACCGCGAGAGTTGACACATCTCTCATTTTATTCCAAAGCCACAACATACAACATCTCATAATTCATGCATATTTATCTACTCAAGGGCCACAACATGCATTTCAACATGACAATCATGCAAGCAATACTCAATAAATAATACAAATAAAACAGAAAATGAGTGTGGAAAATACCCTCAGGTCTAACCTTTTAAATCACCTCTCGGATGTACGGTACACGATCGTCGGAAGGGTAGATGCTCCGCAACTCTTTCGGTTCACTGGTTCACTGCTCTCGTTCGTTGTCTTACTGTTTTGAGTCGTCGTTCTCCGTCTTTTGCTGCTGCTTTTGACTCCGATTCGCTGCCGTTTTGCTACTGTTCTGCTGCTGTATTTTAGTTACTGTTCTTGGGACGTTTTGGCTACTGTTTTGGGTGTGATTTTCGGTGGTGTTATGGTGTGGTTCGGGGGATGTTTTGATGAGGTAAAGGGGTTGTTCGGGATGTGTTTTGGTCAAGGCAATGAGGGTTATTTGGTTTGTGATCTTCGGTTATTGAGAGTGAGGGAGAGTTGTGTCAATAAGATTTGGGTGTTTCTTGTGTGTGTTGTGATTTTCGTGTGAGTTGTGTGTATGAGCTAGGGGAAGAGGTTGGAAATTCTTTGCTTCTTTTCTTGTAATGGGCGTGCACTAGGGGAAGGGAATGCCTTGGAGAGGTGTTGTTTATATAGAGAATGGCTAGGGCTTCACCTTGTCTCACAAGGAAGGGATTTGGCATTAAAGAGAGGATTTAATTTGTGTTGGACAAGGAAAGCAAGGGATTTGATTTGGTGTTGGATAAGGAAATCAATGGATTGAGGGGGGACAAATTTGGTTTAGATTAGGAATACAATATTTTTAATTGGTTATGATTGATTTTAATTAGGCATGATATCTTTTTAGTTTGGTATGTGATTTTAGATTTGTTTTGATTTCACCATGTGTTAAATATGTGTTTTAAGTGGGCTTGGGCGTGTGGGCCAAGGCTTGGGCGAATTGGGCTTAATGTGAGGCTAGCAGCAAAACCATAATTACCGACACCGTTCGAACGCATCCTCAAACGCGGCACGAACGCCCGCAATCTGTTTGCCATTCGAACGCATACACGAACGCAGCACGAACGAAAACAGTGAACCTTGTTTATTCTGAATTTCCCCTTTCGATGTCCGTTTTCTGTGACATCCGTGACTTAAAAGGTAGTGTCTCCAAATGAGACTCATAATAGAGAATTATATGCAAAAATGCAGTGCCTACAGTCGCCCCTACTTTGATGGGACTTGTGTAATGTGCAACAGTGACAATCCTATCAAGGTTATGCAATGGATTTTCACTTACCTGGCTTGCCAACTGCCACTTGACTTTCCACGTGTTGAGTTGATTTGGGTGGTGAGGTGCTGCGAACCCTGGTTCATTCCCGAACCACTGTGATGTGGTCCATTCCCGAACCGTTACCGTGAGATGTCCATTCCCGAATTGTTACTGTGAGTTGTCCATTCCCGAACTGTTTCTGTAAGGTGGTCCATTCCCGAACCGTTACTGTGAGGTGGTTCATTCCCAAACCGTGTTTCCATTCTTGGAGTGCCATTCTCGGCTTGTGATGCAATGGGCCTCAACCCTAGGACTCATCCCCAAAACTGATAGTGATGTGGGCCTCGACCTTGGGACTCATCCCCAAAACTGATAGTGATGTGGGCCTCGACCCTGGGACTCATCCCCAAAAATGATAGTGATGTGGGCCTCGACCCTGGGACTCATCCCCAAAACTGATGCTGAAGTGGGCCTCGGCCCTAACTGCTACTAATATGGGCCTCGCCCCCAGACTGATACTGATGTGGGCCTCGACCCTCGGGATTCAACCCAAACTGATACTGATGTGGGCCTCGACCCTCGGGATTCATTCCTTGGATTCGTTCCAAAATCTGAGAGATTCATTCCCCGGATTCATTCCAAATTCTTGAGAGATTCATTCTCTGGATTCGTTCCAAAATTCTGAGAGATTCATTCCTTGGATTTGTTCCAAAATTCTGAGAGATTCATTCCTTGGATTCGTTCCAAAATTCTGAGAGATTCATTCCCCGGATTCATTCTAAACTCTGAGAGATTCATTCCCTGGATTCATTCCAAATTCTGAGAGATTCATTCCCTGGATTCATTCCAAATTCTGAGAGATTCATTCCCCGGATTCATTCCAAATTCTTGAGAGATTCATTCTCTAGATTCGTTCCAAAATTCTGAGAGATTCATTCCCTGGATTCGTTCCAAATTCTGAGAGATTCATTCCTTGGATTCGTTCCAAAATTCTGAGAGATTCATTCCTTGGATTCGTTCCAAAATTCTGAGAGATTCATTCCCCGGATTCATTCCAAACTCTGAGAGATTCATTCCCTGGATTCATTCCAAATTCTGAGAGATTCATTCCCCGGATTCATTCCAAATTCTGAGAGATTCATTCCCATCCCCGGATTCATTCCAAATTCTTGAGAGATTCATTCTCTAGATTCGTTCCAAATTCTGAGAGATTCATTCCCTGGATTCGTTCCAAATTCTGAGAGATTCATTCCCTGGATTCGTTCCTGAAACTGTATTGTTGCTGTTTCTGACTAGCTTGCATTTGCTGCTTTCTCTCTTTCTTTCTTCGAAACCTGTTAATATAAAACACAAAAAAAGATGCAAAATGTGTTACGTGTATGCATGTATGCATGAGTTTCCTATCCCGTTGGGTTAGGTCTTCGGTCAATTCCCTTAGTGACAGCCCGGTCTTCTCTTCCTTAGGCAAAGTACTGCTTCAATCTGTCTACACTAATTGGTCCTGTGAACTCATTTCCTTTCCAAGTCTAACAGTCTCACTGTCTTCATTTCCCAATTTCTGAATGGCCAACTTATCTTTTCTGCTTGCTTCTTCTGAGGATTCCCTACATTTGAGTATCATAGTACCAAGATTGAATGCTTTTGTCACATGCACTCATGTTGCAAGTTGAGAAGTGGAGATTCAGGCAAGTAAGCAAAATGAACTTCTTTATTATTGTTGAGAAAAGGTTCGAACAAGCAAACAAAATCAATGTCTTCATTAAAAATGCAAGATAAACTTGGAGAAACAGCAGTGCCTTCTTCCTCAGCCTCTGGTTCTTCATTGTTATTATCACTTATCTCCATGTGAGAAGCTTGGTGGTTGAGGGTTTGGAGGACAAAGGTTTCAGGCAAGCCAAAGTTGATCATGGTGGTGGGACGGAGTGGTAATTTGGTAGAGGATTCCTGTGTGAGATGGGTTGCTCTCTTTCTGGGTCAGGTATTTTGTGGGTGTCAATCAGGTCTTGGATCTCATGCCTAAGGCGGGGGCAGTTGTCAGTTTCGTGACCCTTTTGCTGGTGAAAATAACAGAATAAGTTCAAGTCAAGGTAGTGCGGCACAGGGCTGGGGAGTGGTTTAGGTTCCAAGGGTTTCAGGAGTTCTTACATCTTCAATTTCTCAAACACCTTTGATAGAGGTCTACCCAAGTTGGAGAAACGTCTATTCCTGATGGCAGTGACCTCAGCACTGGAAGACTTGGCTTCAGGATGTCCCCCAAAATTCCTTCTATTCTGGCCATAAAACTTCTTGTTCTCGGCCTCATCTTCTTCAATATCCATGACAGTTTCCCTCAACTGTTGGAAATCCGCAATCATTGAAGTCATCCTCCTCAACTTGCCATAGATCGAGGGCTTAGTGCCCTTGATGATCAATTTAATCTGGTCCTTCTCAGAGGGCCGAGTCTGCATTTTCAGAAGCTGGCTTCTCCAGCGGTCTACATACTCCTTGAAGCTTTCTTCTGGCTTCTGCTTAGTGTTCTCTAAATCACGAAGTGACAAATCAATCTCTAAGTCTGTAACATACTGTTTCAGGAATACATCTGCCAATTCCCTCCAATCCTCATTAACCTTTCTTTCAAGGCTATGGTACCACACTACGGGTGCCCCCTCAAGTGACATCCCAAACATCTTCTGAGCTTGGCGCTGTGTTAGGCCCACTGAACTCATAACTGACACATATTGTCGGAGGTGGACCCTCGGATCCCCATTCCCGTTGAACTCGGCCATATCCGGCATCTTGAACTGAGCAGGCAACTGTTCTTCAAAAGCCATCGCCTCATAGTCTAGTAATTCTTCGTCCTTACCCTTCATCTTACGGGTAACTGACTCAACCTGATCTCGAAGCTTCTGAAATTCTGCCTGAGACCCAATCACTCTGCCTGTTGCATGCTCTGTCATATCATCATCAAAAGTGGGGATATCATCCCCCAACCCATTCAAAGGCTCCTCGCGCCTCACATTCTCAGAGTGTGCCGTTTACTCAAGCGGTACGTTGAGTTGTATCCCGAGTACAGATCATACTACCGTCCATTCGAAATCGGCTATGAAATTTATGTCCGGGTTTCCATCCGATATACCGCGAGAGTTGACACATCTCTCATTTTATTCCAAAGCCACAACATACAACATCTCATAATTCATGCATATTTATCTACTCAAGGGCCACAACATGCATTTCAATATGACAATCATGCAAGCAATACTCAATAAATAATACAAATAAAACAGAAAACGAGTGTGGAAAATACCCTCAGGTCTAACCTTTTAAATCACCTCTCGGATGTACGGTACACGATCGTCGGAAGAGTAGATGCTCCGCAACTCTTCCGGTTCACTGGTTCACTGCTCTCGTTCGTTGTCTTACTATTTTGAGTCGTCGTTCTCCGTCTTTTGCTGCTGCTTTTGACTCCGATTCGCTGCCGTTTTGCTACTGTTCTGCTGCTGTATTTTAGTTACTGTTCTTGGGACGTTTTGGCTACTGTTTTGGGTGTGATTTTCGGTGGTGTTATGGTGTGGTTCGGGGGATGTTTTGATGAGGTAAAGGGGCTGTTCGGGATGTGTTTTGGTCAAGGCAATGAGGGTATTTGGTTTGTGATCTTCGGTTATTGAGAGTGAGGGAGAGTTGTGTCAATAAGATTTGGGTGTTTCTTGTGTGTGTTGTGATTTTCGTGTGAGTTGTGTGTATGAGCTAGGGGAAGAGGTTGAAAATTCTTTGCTTCTTTTCTTGTAATGGGCGTGCACTAGGGGAAAGGAATGCCTTGGAGAGGTGTTGTTTATATAGAGAATGGCTAGGGCTTCACCTTGTCTCACAAGGAAGGGATTTTGGCATTAAAGAGAGGATTTAATTTGGTGTTGGACAAGGAAAGCAAGGGATTTGATTTGGTGTTGGATAAGGAAATCAATGGATTGAGGGGGGACAAATTTGGTTTAGATTAGGAATACAATATTTTTAATTGGTTATGATTGATTTTAATTAGGCATGATATCTTTTTAGTTTGGTATGTGATTTTTAGATTTGTTTTGATTTCACCATGTGTTAAATATGTGTTTTAAGTGGTCTTGGGCGTGTGGGCCAAGGCTTGGGCGAATTGGGCTTAATGTGAGGCTAGCAGCAAAACCAGAATTACCGACACCGTTCGAACGCCTCCTCGAACGCGGCACGAACGCCCGCAATCTGTTTGCCGTTCGAACGCATACACGAACGCAGCACGAACGAAAACAGTGAACCTTGTTTATTCTGAATTTCCCCTTCCGATGTCCGTTTTCCATGACCTCCGTGACTTAAAAGGTAGTGTCTCCAAATGAGACTCATCATAGGGACTTATATGCAAAAATACAGTGCCTACAATAAGTACCAGGCAAAGAAGACATAATCAATTTACGGCCTAGTCGTTCATCACTCACAATGCCATGTCATTCAAATATCGGATCTGGTCGATCATGTTCAAAACATGAATGCTCACAGCTCCTCCATCATTGAGTGTAGCATGGAACAATTCCTTAGACCTCTGATATATCTTGATTTCTTGATTTGCCTCGAACAACTCATTGAGTGTTAATGCTCCAAGCATCTGATACCTCTATATACTGTCTAAGCAAATTTGGAACCATCAATCCTAAAATGTAGGATTTCATCCTAAGGTTATCATCCTTCCATTTTTTAAAAGTTTCTCGCTCTTCAAGAGTGGAGTCAAGATCGATTTCAACAGGCAATGGATTGATAGTTACATAGCTTAACTTTTCAAACTCCAAGACAAGGCGAATGTTCATTTCCCATTCGAAATAGTTTTCGGCTCTTTTCAATTTATTGGAATCCAAAATTTGAGTTAATGGATTTACGGCAGCCATCTACAAGACAACAATTAAACACTAGCATAATATTTTTCATTTCAAAATAAAAACGCTAATTGATTATAGAATTTTAAATCTATTAGTGTCCTCCCACTACTTTAGGTAATTCCTTAATCTCCTTTAACAGAAAAATAGAAATTTGACTGTCAAAATTTCCTAGCGGGAAGTGGATCCTATGACATTTACTTCAACCTCACGCTATCGACTGTCTTCGCCTTTATAAACTCATTAGGTAGACCTCCAAGGTCAATCACATTCATGTGACTCATCGTTTCTTATCCTCACAATAATGACGGTATTAGATTAAGACATATTCCAGGTGTATACTTGTCAAAGTTCATTAATGAGCTTTGTAAGTTAATGAACTTTGACAAGTACACCCTCACAATAATGACAGTATTGGGTGACTACGTTAACTCATCACGCTACATCTAATGTTTTACCGGAGTGACCTAAGTTTCGAGTACTTAGACCCTCACACTATCGACGGTCTAGGGAATACTCATTCATCTTCGTATTAGCAAGATGGACCTTCTATAATACTCCAATATTATTAATATTATTACTTAAATAAATTAATCACCTAATCACGAGATATTTATGAAAATCAAGTTATTAACATGCTTGGGTCAAAATTAAAATTTTAATTTAAAAACATACAATGCATATCCAATATGACTTATGCATAATTAAATTAAAATTATTGTGGCATGGATTTAAAACACAAGTGTTGTGTGGTTAAGACATGCTCTGATACCATTCTGTTGGGGGCGGTTGTGGGATCCTAGGGTCAGATCGGTACCCCGCACAGGGAAAGTGCGTTAACCCATGGATATCTAGCATGACTGTATTTTTAAAATATTTTATGGAATACAATATTTCATTACGAGTACGTAGGAAAAACCCGGGGCTGAATCGGAGTCCGAAAGGTTAATAATGAAGAAAAACAAATTAGAGTACGCGCGATTTACATTTTTTTATTTGTTTAGAGCTTTCCTTCCGCTCTCTTTCAGGAGAGCGAAAAGAATTAGGGTAAAATGCCATAATTCCTTCCGATCTTCCCTAAATATTTCAAAAATACCACAAATTAATTTTAACATCAAAACCAACATCAGCACATGTTATAGAATAAAAATCAAGTCTTTCAAAATATCAAATATTTTTACAAAAACATAAATTTATTCTAAATGCGCACTTGCGTAAATTTTGAATCCAAAACACAAACCAAATTAGAATCCCACAATAAAATGACTCATGAACAATTCTAGGTCACTCAAAGGTGGTTAAGTGATTCTAGAATGATAGTCATACCTCCAAGCTATAATCTAGAGTTCTAAACTCTAATTTAATGTTCAATATCCAACATGAACATATTTGACCCAATTACAAGCATATTATGTTTATAATTCTAAAGTATCCTAACACAATTAATTAGATTAATTTCAACATCAAGCTATGTTATTATGTATCTAATGCGAAATTCATCACTATATGTCTCACTAATGAAAACTCACTAATGAAAAACATAGCTTTTGGAGAAGATCAAACTTACCTAGCAAGGTTGATTCAAAGATCCAATCTATTTCTCATTGTTGAAATATTGTAGAGAAAATCCAAAGTTAGCAAGCTTAACTCCAAGATTCAATCTTGATTTCAATGCTAGCAAGCTTCAATCTAAAATCCAATCTTGATTTCTCCTAATTGAAATGTTTTAGAGATCTCACAAAACTTCTCTAAACAATTTTCTAACTTAGGCTAATTTTTCTAATTCTTACTTCTATTTAGCTTTCTCAAGCTTGATTAAAACCTTTGCTCAAGCTTTCTATTTATAGCAAAACTTAGGTATTTTTAATTAATAAACGTTTTAATCAAATTTCATGTGGGCTTACTCTCATTTGTCCAAATATGTATAATTAGGTATGACTACTCACCTTTGTCTTTCACTTTGATTTAATCCAATTAAATCAAGATAAAGTTTAATTAATGTATTAGTTACACGTCTACCACTTTGATTTAATCTAATTAAATCAAGGCAAATACACCTATAATTACATATTTATAATTACCAAAATATCCTCAAATGGTAGAGATATTTATGAATTTATAATTACGCCCTTGTGTAATTTTGGATTAATCCAATTAGGTCAAACTAAATAATCAATGTTATCCAATAATACATGATTATCTTAGTCGATAATTATAATATCAAATATTATTTATTATAAAAAATTATCGGCTACCCAAGTGCTCAATGAGTACACTTCATATTGTGGGACTCTCTAAGTTCAAACACGTTCGTCATATAAGCCTAGTTAATATGTATGTAATTCAGCCACCTTCGAATTCGCGAAGAACATGAACGACCTTTTTGGACTATACAAGTCAAGGTCATCACATATGTTTAATAATCTCTCTGTCGTAGGCTATCCGAGTTGTTCTTAGGGAACATAAAATATACCGTCAAGTTTTTGAGGCACATATCTCATGTCGACATGTCCACGACTCTTTACAACTAATGCGATCCACCCTAGGTGATCGACATTGGCCAAAGTCTTTAAGAATCGTGACTTACTCACATGAATACCTAAATCCATTATGGTACACATATGAGCCGACGGATCCTATCTTGATACGCACTTGATTAACGAGTGCATTGGTCCACACCCAATGATCATCTAGAGGCCAGACCATGAAAAGTTTCTGACATACATGGCATCTAAGTGTGGAAGATCTCACATAAAATCAATTTTATCCTATAATAAAAAAGATCATATATGCTACTCGACTTGAGGAGATTCCTAGTGACAGTGGTGTGTACTTCCAACTATTAGGAATCACATGTTGAGTATTCAGTCCCACGAATACCCACACGTCTATACGAGCTTTCCAAAACTCATGGTACATCGGGTTAAACCATTGGAACTCCAATTCCAATATACGACATGTGCTAGTCTTCTAGGTTAAAGAAATTCGACCGTATTTCAAAACCAACAACAATGAATATTTACTTTAAGAATAGTTTATAATAGTAATACTATCCCAATATCGGACCATCTAGTGTCCAGTCTTACTACAAGACTATTCTAAGGTCGATGTCATTCTTAGCATATTTATACATCAATCTAATATACATAATGACATTACCATTAATAAAGTTTGAACTAAAAATGTAGCTATTTATTTATAAATAATAAAATATATAATACATTATTCAGATTGGCGCTCCAAGCACCAACTCCAACAGTATGGGTCTTCCTACGTGGGTCCAAGCTTGCCATCTCCTACTTCTTTAATGTTGTGAAATACCTTGCGTAGAACTCACTCCCCTTATTTAAAAGTTTGA
Organism: Zanthoxylum bungeanum; assembly: GCA_019454045.1. Taxonomy (NCBI): domain Eukaryota; kingdom Viridiplantae; phylum Streptophyta; class Magnoliopsida; order Sapindales; family Rutaceae; genus Zanthoxylum; species Zanthoxylum bungeanum. The sequence continues at coordinate 6,050 of SKCR01052278.1, read as the reverse complement.
GTTATGACGTTCTTGTTGAAGTCAGTAAGTCATATCGTGGCACGTTCCCATAAATCATCAATGATGTCGAGGCTATGATTCATGAGCTGCCTGTTGGATTCTTAATCGAGCCTCTAGTAGCGTAGGGATGAGATGATTCATTCGACAAGAATGACTGCCTTAATTCCAAAGGTTAATGATAAGGAAGTCTCCTTAGTCGATGAACGGACTGTTATTCCGCAAGACCATAGTACTCCTAGAAGCTCGTCTGCCCACGCTCCTTTAGCTTTTTCTAGTCGCTTCTTTACAATATTGATAAGGTCTTGTTGGAGGACTCGACTTGTCCATTTTCTTAGGGGAATCATGAAGTCGAGAAGCCGCGCTTGATTCCCCAATTTCTAAAGAAGTCTTCAAAGTGGTGGCTAATGAATTGGGAGCCTTTATCAGTCATTATTCCCTTGGTAGCTCAAATCGACAGATGATGTTATTCCAAACGAAGGTATAGACTTATCGATCTCGTATTCTCGCAAAGGCCTCAGCTTCAATCCACTTGGAGTAGTAATTCGTGAGCGGAAGCATGTAGACTCGTTGGCTTAGAGATTTTGGGAGTTTGCCTGCAATATCCATACCTCACTTCATAAACGGCCAAATGGATAAAATGGGATAAATCTTCTGCGGGGGCAAGTGGGTAAACCTTTGGCATTTATCACATCGATGAGCGAAGTCTGTTGAGTCGGCTCTCATGGTTGGCCGGTAGTTATATGTAGTGTGGGCTCGACATGCCAAACTTCTTCCTCCAGAGTGGTTTCTATATTTCCTTTCGTCCAACTCAACTAGAACGTATCGGGCTTCCTCGGAGTAACACACTTGAGGTAGGGTCCATATTATGATCTCTTTAGAAGATGGTCATTATATAAAGTAAACCTTGTAGTTTGGTGTTGGATATTTTTAGCTTGTCATTTGGGAGTGAACTGTCTTTCAAATACTTGACTATGAAGTCGTCCAAGTGTTGAATGAGCTGACTGAGGCAACATCTTTGGATTCTTCTTTCTAGATGGTTGGCCATTACAAATAAACTACATGAATATATTAGGGTTTGTCCCATTGATAATTGAACCGAGGGTGGCTAGGGAGTCCGCATGGGAGTTTTCAATTCTGGGAACCTGTGAGATCGTAAACTCCTTAAATGTAACATGAAGCTCCTTCACCTTTCATAACTAGGAAGCCATCTACGAATATCTTGTCTGATACGACCCTTGGAGCTGGTTGACGATGAGTTAGGAGTCTGAGTGGAACTCAAGCTTCCTGACTCTAAGGTCTTTAGCCAATGTGAGACCAACAATTAGTGTTTTGTACTCAGCTTCGTTGTTGGTGACTTAGAAGCCACACTTGATTGCTTATTATAGCGTGTCTCCTTCAAATAGGGCGAATACAAGTCCCAAATCACATCCTCGCTTGTTACTTGATCCATCCACAATGATTTTCCAAGTTGATGTTGGCTTGATACACTAGATCTCCATGTTAGCTTGAGCTTGTATGTTGAGGGAGAAGTCGACCAGCAAGTTTGCTAGTGCCTGAGACTTGATTGCAGTTCCAGGCTGATAAGTTATATCATGCTCCCATCACTCAACTATCCACTTGACCAGCCTCTCAGAGAGATCGATTTTGTGAAGTATGTTTCTCATTGGATAGGTGGTGTGGACTATGATTCGATAACCTTAGAAGTATGGCCTTAGCTTCTGAGCTGCTATTAGCAAGGCTAACACCAATTTCTTCATCAAAATATAGCGTGTCTCGGAGTCAAGCAAGGCTATGCTCATGTAGTAGACCGAGAGTTGTGTCATGTTTTCTTCTCACACTAAGACCACACTCACTGCATGCTTAGACATGCCCAAGTATATGTAGAGTCGCTCACCGTCAACTGGCTTAGAGAGTAGCGGTGGAGTGGTTAAGTATCTATTGAGTTGTTCCAATTCTTCCTCGTAGGCCGAAGTCCATTTAAATTTCATTGCGTTTTTTAGACCGGAGAAGAATTAAAAACATTTATCTATAGATTTGGAGATAAATCTGTTTAGAGTGTCCACTCTACCCGCCATTCGCATGACATCTTTAAGGCATATGGGGGAACAAATGTTAATGATTTACTTGATCTGATATAGGTTGGCTTTTATTCCTCATTGTGTGACATTGTAGCCCAAGAACTTGCCAGACGACATACCGAAAGCACACTTTGTAGGATTCAGCTTTATTCCATACTTCTTCATTATGTCGAAGGCTTGACCCAAATGTTGTAAGTGTTGTTTAGCCTTTAATGATTTCACCAACATATCATCAATATACACCTCCATTGTTTTCCCTATCTGTTGAGAAAACATTTTGTTGATGAGGCATTGGTATGTGGCTCCCTCATTTTTAAGTCCGAATGACATCTTATAGCAATAAATTCCTTTGTTAATGATGAAAGTCATCTCCTACTGGTCGTCTTGGTGCATGAGGATCTAATTGTAGCCTGAATAGGCGTCTATGAAGACGCTGAGGAAAAGGTGGAGGTGGAGTGATCTGTTCTTTTTCCTCCATCTGTTGCTTTGTTTGTTTTGGAATATCTTCAATTGTTTCCTTGATTCCAACATCTTTGTTGATTTCAGTACCGCTTTTTAACATGATGGCATGACATTGCTCCTTTCCCATGTTCCTTGGATTTGGCTCTGTGTTGCTAGAAAGGGTACCTGGCGGTCTGTAACTCTGAGCATTGGCCAGTTGTCCCATTTGATTTTCCAGTGCTTTAATAGAGGTTGAATGGCTTTGATTCAATGCTACTTGATTTTGAACCATAGCTGCTAAAGCATCGTATTTTGCTTTTTGCTTCTTCAACTGGGCCAACACTTCTATTATTCCTGGTTTTTTTCATGCTCCTGGCCTTTGTTCTGTTGCTGGAATCCAGGTGGTGGATAGTTCTGTTGTTGGAATCCCGATGGTGGATTGTTCTTTTGCCCTGAATTGTTGCTCCATGAAAAATTCGGATGATTCCTCCACCATGGGTTGTAGGTGTTGGAATATGGATTGTTCCCATGTCTGTTGAAATTGTTGACATAATTCACCGTTTCTTCAAGTTGGTTTGGTTCTGGTGCTCCTCCATATGGTGAACTTGTGGATCCATCGTTAACTTTCATGTTAAGAGTTTCCAGATTTTTGCAAATCACATCCAGCTTGGAATTCAGTGCTGTGTTGGCTCCAACTTCATAAATTCCTGCAATTCTTTGGATCATGCTCCTTTCTGTTGGCCATAAAGAATTATTGTTGGCCATTTCTTCAATTAAGTCCCAGGCCTGATATTCTCCTTTTGCCATCAAAGCTCCTCCAGCAGCAGCATCAATTGTGGTTCTCATTATTCCAGAAAGTCCATTGTAGAAGGTTTGGACTTATAGCCACTTTGCGATCTCATGATGAGGACATTTCCAGAGTAAATCTTTCCCAAACATCGCAAAGGGATTCTGAATCTTGTTGCATGAAGGATGTGATGTCATTCCTCAACTTTGCAGTTCTGGCTGGTGGAAAGTACTTTGCAAGGAATTTGGTGGCTAGAGTGTTCCAAGTTGTGATGGAACCTGCTGGTAGTGAATGTAGCCAAGATTTAGCTCTGTTTTTCAAGGAGTATGGAAAAACACGCAGTCTCATTGCTTCTTCAGCTGCTCGGTTGTAATTGAAAGTACCACAAACTTCCAGGAAGTTGCTGATGTGGGAATTAGGATCTTCAGTTGCATTTCCCCCAAACTGTACTGACTGCTGAATAATCTGGATGCATGTTTTGATGTCACACGCATTTGCTGGTAAATGAGGATGTACAATACAGGAAATGAAGCCGTCGACCACCGGAATGGTTCTGTCTCGAATGGGTATCGGTGGTGCAATGTCCAAAGGTTCAGGTTCCATGTTGACTAAAGCTTCTTGGCCTTCTCGCCTTTCCCTTCTCAACTGTTTGATGGTTATTTCAATTTCTTAGTCAAGCGGTCGGAGTTCAAAGCTTCTTGTTCGTCTCATGTAGTTTCTGAGAACATGAAACACAGAAAACAAAAACAATAAGTAAAAATAAATTAGATACAAGTAACGTATCTAACCCCAAAACTAATAGTGAAAGATAAATAAGTCCCCGGTAACAGCGCCAAAAACTTGACCGGTGCTTACACACACGCGTATAACGCAAACGTATGTATCGTTCAAGTAGTATAAAAAGTTTCGATCCCATGAGGACTTAATACCTAATGTATTAGTTTTATAAGGTCAAATGATTACTAGTATCTAATGGATTGATTGTTTGATTGGAATGGTGACTTAAATTTAAAACAAGTAAATAAAATGGCGCGAAAGTTGGTTGAGGAAAATTCAAATTTATTAAACTATCCAGGGTTGTGATTTCTTCCAATATCTTTTTAAAGATGAAGTGGTTATTTCATGTTTGTGTAATATATTGGTTTACTAACCTGGAACACGAAATTCTGCAAAAGCCTCTGTCGATGGTCGGATGCAAATACCCAGTGTAACCCAATTAAATCATATGTCTATGTCAATCAAATTACCTGGATTCATTAAGACTAAGTTCCAATTGTGGTTACCCCCGCCCGACAGGTATATGTCTATCCTGTAAGGAAATCTATTAAAGGGTTATCTATCCTCAAGGAAGATCGTGAGCTATTAAGTCTAAGGCTGAAACCTAAAATTCCTTTGTCAAGTATATTTTAGATTTACCAAATCAATCTTATTAGTGGTCAATTAACAAGACGCATTAAGCTTAAGACTTAATAAGTAAACCTTTAAATTACCCAAACTATAAAATAACCCCTTATAAACCGGTGATATTAGAATTCATCACAACCCCAGATAACTAACTTAGTTACGACACATAACTAGGGCTAGTAAAAACTTAAATAAAATAAAAGACATAAAGTAAAATGCTGAAAAGTAAATTGCTGAAAAGTAAATGACAGAAAGTAAATGCTGAAATTAAATACTGAAAATTAAATGCTGAAAAGTAAATGCTGAAAGTAAATTGCTGAAAAGTAAATGCTGAAAGTAAATTACTGAAGTAAATTGCTGAAAAGTAAATGCTGAAAGTAAATTACTGAAAAGTAAATAAAGTAAAAGTACAATAAAAGAAAATGCTGAGGTAAAAGGATCCACATTTATTACTTTTATTTTAGATATCTCCATTAATATAATATATTAACTTTGCATGCTAATTACCAACCAGCCATATAGGCGGTATCCAGATTAAGTCAAATTAATAATTAATTACCAACCGACCAATCAGGCAATATCCAGTTTAGTTAGGTTAAAACCAATTTAAATAATTACCAACCGACCAATATGCCGGTATCCTCGTTAAGTAAGGTTTTAACTAGTTATATATTATAATTAAGGGAGATTAATCTAAATATTAGTAATAAAAGTTTTACCTTTTACCCCAGCAAAGGGGAGTTACCTCCTCATTACTCAAAAGTAAAAACTGAAAATTAAAGAAAGAAAAGTATTATGCGTAAAAGTAAATTGCGGAAAGTAAAAACTGAAAAGTAAAGAAAAGAAAGTACGAAAGCAGAAATTAATTACTGAAAGCTGTAAATAAACAAACAAGATACAATCTTCTTAGTATTCTTAAGGAATTCCTTAGAAGAAAGTATGAATTTACAAATGAAATGGCTTGGTATTTATAGGCAAAATTTTGCCTCCACCAAATCCATTATTAATTGCTCCACTAATTGCTCCACCAAATCCATTATTAATTGCTCCACTAATTGCTTATCATGTTTGGTGGTGATTTGATAATTTTTATTATTTATTTATTAATTTATTTTTTGCTTGGAAAATGACTTTAATAATTACACACAACATACTTCTGGATGGTTCATCAATTTCGGGCATGAAATATTCAGAATTCGAAATTATTTTATCTTTAAAAATTGTATATCTTTGAGTCTTCTTTAATTTGGAACTTGAATCAGCTCAATCCGATATCAGAGTAAAAAGTTATGCCCAAAATACGACAGATGCGCAAAACTGGAATTTCCAAAACTGCACTT
>SKCR01052277.1:0-21450 GCA_019454045.1 Zanthoxylum bungeanum | reverse complement strand
AACTGATTTGATCAAGAAGAAATTCAATTGTGGCATTGTTGTATGGGACACAACTAAAACAAGAATCGTATATCCACACTTTTGAAGAGTGGGTACTCGGACTGATTTGATTCCATTCAAATAAAGTCTACGAATCTAGTTTATTGGGCAAAGTGCCTAAAACACTATTCACTTGGTAAAAGTGTAAATGCCACCAATCTGTTAGCCCTAGTTCATAGTGAAGCAAGTGGGCCCATATCTAGCTAAGGCTAGAGGTGGATATGAATATTTCGTGACCTTTACAGATGTGGCATCTCGTTATGGTTATGTGTTTCTTTTGAAACACAAATCAGAAACTTTTATAGTTTCGACACGAAATAGACAAACAGATCCGCTGAAGTATTAAACCGTCACGGTAAGACCGTATTGGAAAATACTAAGGCAATAAGTTTCTAATATACATGAAAGAGTATAGTATTCTTTCAATGAGGACTCCTTCCGGAACACGTCAATTTGACGGTGTGTCCGAACAGGATAAACCGAATTTTGTTGGACATGATAAGGTTAATCATGAGTCGCTCTGAGCTACCATTTCCTTCAACTGATAAGCTTTAAACAGTGCATAACTTATTTAGAATAAGGTTCCATTAAAATCTGTTTGACAGATATCATATTAGATATGAACGGGAAATAAACCAAGTTTCTCATTCCTGATAATTTGGGAATGATAGGCATACGTTTGGATGATATCAAACTAGAACCCAAATTGGATAAGTGCCTATTGTAGGATATCCTAAGGATACCATAAGTATTGTACGTATACAACTCACAAGAGAACAATTAGATTGTTGCTCACCATGCGTTTTTCTTGAGAGGAATACCGATATGCAGTGGTAAGTGGGATGATAGTAAAACTCGATGAAAATCGGAGTAATACTATCCAGGCACCGAATCTCAATGGAACATAAATAGTTCATCAATGATGAAACTATTCGAATAATCTTCGAATACACAAGAACCACGTAAGTCGGAGAGAGTCAGAAACAACCTGGGGTATGGGTTTCTGATCTCACCTCATAAAGATGTTATCTTATTGAGGAATACCAACTGACTACGTATGAGGAAGTGATACAAGGTATCGACTCCCTATTATGACAAAGTGTCATGAATCCGAAATGGATTCCATGTATATCAACTATGTTTGGATATTAGTTGATGTACCGCAAGGACATTGTGCCTATGGTAATTAAGTCTTCAAGGAAGACGTACATGGATGGCAACATACCAACGTACTAAGCTAGGCTTATAGCGGAAAGGTATCGTTATCAACATTGTGTTGATTACGATTCAACATTTTACCTGTTGCCACGGTAAATCCATTTGGATAATGCTTGCTAAAGCTGCATGTTTCATTTATGAAATATGTCAGCTAACGGGAAATCGCTTTCCTGAAAAGGAAACCTTTTGGAGGATTTTTCAACATCCTGACGGTTTTGTCGTACCAAAACTAGCAAACAATGTTGTAGGTTATTCGATCCATGTTTGGATTGAAGTAAGCATTAGGTTCTTGGAATTATCGTTTTGATGTAATCATAATGGAGTATGATTTAATTCAAAACGAAAATGATTCTTGTGTATATAAGGAGGTTAACGGGAGCGCGCTGACAATGGCTGTCCTATAAAATAATGATAATACGTCATTTCTTGGAAATGATATTCCCATAATAATAATCGGTGAAAGCTTGGCTTTCATAAAAACTCTCCGAGAAATCGTACATGAAAAAAGAGGAGTTAATGGATTGAAGTTAAGAACATACTTAATATCTTAGAGAACTAAGGATGCTGTCTTAATCTAAGGAGAATGAGAACTTGAAGTGACTGGGATCACTGTAGCAAGTTTCATAAACCGATAAGACGATTATAAGTCGCAAATGGTACTATAGAGTTTGAATGACGGAACAGTGAGCTGGAAATCTTCCAAGCAAGATACTGTTACCGAATAAACAACAAATGCGGGTTATTGCTACAGTTGAGGCGGCAATATAAGCCATTTGGGTCGATAATAAATCTAATTAGATTAGATATAATTATGTTAGCAGCTGAGCTAGGCGTCAGCACAGGCTAAAGAATTAATGGTCTCATCAACGATCCAGATATAAACTTCAATTATCATCTGATTCGTTCGGATCATACATCGTGGCGATGTGATGATCAAATAAATCGCATCAGATGATAATTATGCAAATCCGCTGACGAAAGCATTTCTTAGCAGTTTGAGCCAACCGTACATAGTTCGGGTGTGTAGACACTCGAGTGACTGGCTATAGGCCAAGTGGGAGATTGTTGGACAATTATAACCCCATAGCGTCACTATTTGTACAGATCATGGTGTTGTTGTACAAATTAACTATGTGACAAAGGAGATTGCACTCTTATCATTTTGATTAGATCACCTAGATATATAAATAATATGAGGTCCCTGTGATTTGTTCCTGGATTGAGAATGATATGAGACAGTATCATTCCACGAAGGATAAATCATTAAATATCCCTAGTCAGAGCATTGTCAAGATTGGACATCGATAAATGCGTAAAAGACTAGTATTACACTTGTGCGCGTTGTGAGGGCACAACGTCATAGTTCTCATATATTTGGGTATAGGATACTCATGCAAGTGTAATAGGAGGTTGTGTTTTACCGATGGTACGGGAAACAGCTTCGCTCTGGATAGACCCCCTCGGAATTCCATTGGTAGTTTGACTATGTGTTTATGGAAGTCCGAAATCAGGGTAGGTGTATTTGGTCTTAACCTGAGACTTGCACCGCTAATACTTGCGACAATCAATATGCTTTGGTTTTGGTCGTCCAGGGCTTTAACCGGTTTCTGTGTATGCCTCTTCTGGGTATATCGAGAATCGTAGTGTGTTGGGTGTGATGTCAAGACGGAAGTATCACTCCAGTCATAGTGGAGATGATGGTCATATAGGATATGGGACTGGTTCTCTTAAATGTTGCAGCTATCGGGATATTATAACAAAGTCATGTATATCCGATTATAGAGACTAGTTACCAGACATCCGACATGTGCTTCGTACGGGGCAGACACAATTCCAGCCCCAGGCCTAGCACGTGACCATCCGATACTGGATCGACATACACAATACTACGTATACTACGCCCGATATAGATCGCTTATTCCTGTAAGCATGTTTCTGGAGAATTGGGTAGGCATGGCGCTTTGCTAGAAGCCAACCTTGTCTTGTAAATCGGTATAAACGTCGTACTTGGTACGTACATGTTCGGATAGTCCGACGACCGAATTTACTGCCAACATATCTGGGGATCTCATGGGTCGCTTCCCGAAGATTCACTGATGACGTATGACTCGCACTTAATTAATCTGGGATTAATTAGACGAGAGAGAAATTAATCTGGGATTAATTACGGAGATATTTTATCTGGGATAAAATATCAATTAAAGAGAGAGAACGATTAATTTGAATTAATCGGTAAATTAATATATTCGATATATTATACGAAATTGGATTTCGACGCGGAATTAAAATTAGATTTTAATTCGGGTGAACGAGTTAATTTAGAATTAACTCGTTAGCGATGTGAATAGTGATTTCGCTAGGCATAATCATTTAATTACGTCGCAACGGAAAATTCATTAATTTGGAATTAGCGAACCCGAGCCCGGTATTATTTGCGAGTGCATTCGTATTTCGAATTCGAGTGCGGCACGCAAGTCAAATCAAGCATCAAATCATTAGTCACATCAGCGTCAAATCACATGTCACTTGAGTGATGTGACAATTGATGATTGATTGATGTGAGTGATGGCAAGCATTTAATGCTTGATTTTTTTGAAATTGAAAAGTGGTAAATGGTTAATTGATTTGGAAATTAAATACCTATTACACTTTTTCATTTCTCTCTCTATGGTTCACGTTTTTTAGAGCCAAAAACTTTCCTCTCTCTCACGGTTTTCTCCTCTGTTTTCTGGTTTGACCGAGTGATGAAGGAGAAGCTAAAGAAATTTGTGGCAAATTTCTTGGGTGCTAGCACACATAGGAGCCATCCTAAGGTGATAGGGAACTCACTACATGAGCAAGGAATCAACACAAGCTTGGAGCTTTCATGGAGGACATCAATGGCCGAATTTGAAGACTCAAAAAACTGCCACTGTCGAATCCTTGGAGCCCAAACCAGTGAGTTGCCGAGCTTGGAAGAGGAAGGAAATGGAGTTTTGTTCTTCGATGCATCCAATCCGTTCATTGTTAGTATTCCGAACCTCCTTTGATGTGTATTCATACTTGTTTTATGCTTGATAATCATCCTTGGGACCTTAATAGAAACCAACAAGTCGACTACGTATGAGGTAGCGATACAAGGTATCGACTCCGCTATATGGCAAGGTACCATAAAATTCGAAATGTATTCCATGTATACAACCAAGTTTGGACACTGGTTGATGTATCAGAAGGCATTGTGCCTATTGGTAGCAAATGAGTCTTCATGGTGAAGACAGACATGGATGGCAACAAACAAACGTACAAAGTTAGGCTTGTAGTGAAAGGGTATCGTCATCAACATGGTATTGATTACGACGAAATCTTTTACCTGTTGCCATGATTAAATCCATTCGGATAATGCTTGTTATTGCTGCATATTTTGATTATGAAATATGGCAGATGGACATCAAAACCATTTTCCTTAACGGAAACCTTTTGGAGGATGTTCATATACAACACCCTGACGGTTTTTTCATGCCAAAATATGCAAACAAGGTTTGCAAGTTAAATTGATCCATTTATGGATTGAAGCAAGAATTTTGTTCTTGGAACCAACATTTTGATGAGATCATAATGGTATATGGTTTCATTCAAAACGATGATGATTCTTGTGTATATAAGAAGGTTAGTGGGAGCGCACTGACAATGATTGTCCTATACGTTGATGATGTATTACTTTTTAGCAATGACATTCCCATATTTAAATCGGTGAAAGCTTGGCTTTCATTAAAATTCTCTATGAAAACTTGGGAGATGCAACCTTTATTCTAGGAATAAAGATCTACTGGGATAGATCTAAAAGTTATTGGCACTCTCCGAGAACTCGTACATTGAAAGACATGTACGCGACATGGTGTCTCATATGCTTTGAGCATGTGGAGTCACAATCAGGCCGATCCAGGTGATGGTCACTGGATTGATGTTAAGAACATCCTTAAGTATCTTAGAGGAACTAAGGATGCTTTCTTAATTTATGGAGATTGAGAACTTTCGGTGACTGGGATCACCGATGCAAGTTTCCAAACCGATAAAGATGACTATAAGTCGCAATAGGGTACATATTTTGTTTGAACAACGGAACAGTGAGCTGGAGATCTTCCAAGCAAGATATTGTTGCCGATTCAACAACAAAAGCGGAATATATTACTGCGGCTGAGGCAGCAAAAGAAGCATTTTGGATCTATAAAATTCATAATTGGATTAGGAGTAGTTTTGTTAGCAGCTGAGCTGGGCTACAGCACATGCTATGGAATTGCGGTCTCATCAATGATCCAAGTATGTACTTCGATGGGTTCATCTGATTCGAGAGATCACACATCGTGGTGATGTGAAGATCAAAAAATCACATCAGATGATAACCTTGCATATCCGCTGGTGAAAGCGATATCTCAACATAAGCATGAGCGACCCGTACATAGTTCAGGTGTTGGACACTTGAGTGATTGGCTATAGGCCAAGTGGGAGATTGTTGGACAATTATGACCCATAGCATCACTATTTGTAAAAGACATGGTGTTTTTGTACAAATTAACTGTGTGACAAAGGAAATTACTCTTTTATCATTTTGTAATTGGATTACTTGGATATATAAATGATAAAGGTCCATATGATTAGTACCGGATTAATAAGATATGAGACAGTATTAATCCACGAAAGGTTTAATCTTTAAATATCACTAGTCGTAGTATTATCGAGACTGGACATCGATAATGCGGAATAGGCTATTATTACACTTGTGCGCGTTATGGAAGCTTAACGACATAGTTCTCATATATTTAATTATTGGATACTTATGCAAGTATGATAGGAGGTTCTGTTAGTCGTTGGACCGAGAACAGCTTCGCTTTGGATAGACCCCTCGGAGTCTCATTGGTAGTATGACTATGTGTCTATGGGAATCCGAATCAGGGTAGGTGTATGTGGTCTTAACCTGAGACTTGTATCGCTAATACTTGCGATAATCAGTATACTTTGGTTTTGGTCATTCGGAGCTTTAACAGGTTCTGTGTACACCTCTTCTGGGTATACTGAGAATCGTAGTGTATTGGGTGTGATGTCAAGATAGAAGTATCACTTCAGTCATATGGAGACGATGATCACGCAGGGATACAGAACTAGTACTCTTAAATGTTGCAGCTATCGGGATAGTATGACTAGGTCATGATTATCCAATTACAGAGACTAGTTGCTAGTGATCCGATATATGCTTCGTACGGGGCAGACATAATTCCAGCCCCAGACCTAGCATGTGACATCCGATACTGGATCGTAATACACAATACATAGTATATTATGCCTGATAAAGATTATATATTGCTCGTTGAATATTTCTGGAGAATTGGGTAGGCACGGTGCTTTGCTAGAAGCCAACCATGTCTTGTAAATTGGTGAGAACGTGGTACCGAGTACGCATGTGTTCGAATAGTCCGATGACCGTATTTACTGCCAACATATCCAGGGGTCTCTTGGGTCGCTTCCCAAATATTCACCGATGACATTTGACTCGAACAGAATTAATATGGGATTAATTATGATAGAGAAAATTAATTTGGGATTAATTACGGTAAGAATTAATTTGGGATTAATTATCAGAGAAAGAATTAATCTGGGATTAATTGCGTCATGAATAAATCCAGATTAATTCATGAAGAAAAGAGAACGCGGTTAATTTGAAATTAATCGGCAAAGTAAATTTAATAGTTAAATTGGATTTTACTATTTAATTTATTTAATTGAGCTAAAATAATATATCGGATATATTAATTGAAATTGGATTTCAATACGGAATTAAAATTGGATTTTAATTCAAGCGAACAAATTAATTTGGAATTAATTAGTAAGCGACTTTCATAATAATTTTGCTAGGCATTATTATTTAATTAAATTGGATTTAATTAAGTCGCGACGGAAAATTCGTTTAATCAGATTAATCGAACCCGAGCCCAAAGTGTGTTGTATAAGCCAACTTGAATTTGGAATTCAATAATTGGGTGGGACCCACAACTCACATCACATGTCAAATATGTGATGGAAGTAGTTGGCCATTATAAATAAAACATTTATTCCACACAACACACACACTTTTGGAAAGCTACTATTCACATCTCTCTTTCCTCTCAAAAACCCACCATTGTCGATTTTTGTTCTTCTTGGAGAAGAAATTTTGTTTCAATTTTTGGACAAAGCTAGCACTTTGGGAGTCAAAATAAGGTGATAGGGAAACTCACCCTCGAGTTTAGAACTCAATGACAAATCTTGGAGCTTCTACATCCTTTGAAATTTTTGAAATCTCAACCGATCAGTGTAAGTAATTTCCGCAACTTATCTTTGATTTATTCACACATAAATCAATCTTAGAGATCCTTGGCATGTCTAGGACACTAACAACATATGTTTCTCATCTTCGTAAAATGGGCAATGATTCGGTCTGCTTTTTCTCCACTCCTCTGCGTCACCCTGGATAATTCTGCTATGCATACCTCTAGTTCAGCTCTGAAGAATTGAGTGTGAAATTGCCTCTTCATCTTCTGTCAAGTGAACATTAAATTCTTGGGCAGAATAACATACTAGGTAAAAGTTGTTCATATCAAGGAATTGGGAAACAACCTTAGTTTAAAATTTGAAACGTTGCCATAATTTGTCAGTTCTCCACACTAGATGGTGAATCTTGTTATGTGCTCCAATGAGGATTGGCCATCATTTCCAGAAAACAATGTGAAATTCGAAATCTTGTATCTTATGGGATATAGGTTTTCTCTATCAAATGCATCAGGATAAGGCTTGTGAAATTATGGATGGTCGATTTGCCTCAGCCTTAATCTATAGAGTTCCTGCACCACTTCCCTTACTGTTTCTGCATCCACGTGCTTGGGAATATATACTTGAGGAGGATTTCCTCTATTAAACAATAGAGGATTGACCCCAGACCTATTCATGTATGTGATCCCTCTTCATAAACTATAGGATGATTGTTCAAATTCGTGGCTCCAAAAAACTACTGAAGAGCCATAAGAGCCACAGGTCTGCCATTGCCAAACTGACGGTCATTGGTAGCAGTGATCCTGTTAAACCTTATGTCTGTAATCCTTCCACTTATTCTCTCTTGTGAGGCGGTTGGTATATGTCTTCCATTGAGGGAGGAGGAGGGGAGTGAGGATTCAGTACATATGGACGGTGTGTCTCGTGAGATCTTCTATGTGATTGCCCCCGAGTTCCTCTTGTCTTACTGGCATAGAAATTTCTTATTGCCCTTCATTTCTCTCAATCCTGAAGTTGGAAGTTTGCCTAGACATGTGTTGTTTCATTCTTTCTAGAGCCTGTAAGATTTTTTCATAGATCTTTATCATTGCCTCTTGGCTTGCCTCCATCCTCATGGACATCATATATGGAAAAACAACCATATCAGTATTGAAATTATTGGGTAAACCTGTATCACCTAAAGCTCCAACAACATGTCCTGCTAGAGTCTGATTTTCTTGACTGTTGATTGCAAGAGGAGATATATTCCTCTTAATTTGCTCCACTATGTGTGAAACGTTTCCTTTTTGCTCTACTGTTGTAGGCGCAGTTTCCTATCTTAATTTGCTCCACTATGTCCTTTCTTATGTGCTCCTCTTTAGATTTTATAGCTTCTGAAAATAATTGTCTCATAATTCTCATCAACTTTTTATCATTGTTCGGCATATCTTGTTAACTTCCTACAAATGCTCCTTCATTTTCCTGTAACTTGCGATATCCCATAACCATTGAAGAAAATTATGGAGGACATCAGATACGTTTAATCTTGAAGAGTTAGACTTTGAGCTAGTATTGATCTGTTGCTCTTGATTGTAATCCTCTGACCAGACGTGCATGAGTTGATTGTAAACCACCTTCGGAACCTCCGAGTCTCATCAGAATCAGAACCTCGGAGGATTAGAGTCTAAAACCATAGTCAGAACCTTATAGTCAAAATCATCACCTCTGAGTCAAAGTCAGAATCAGAACCTGAGAATTAGGACCTTAAATCTGAAAATTGTAATATCAAGACCTCGGAATCTGATGCACATCAGAACCAAACTCTAAGCCTCGAGTCTCAGGACCTCATGGTCATGATTAGATCTTAGAGGTAGAATCTTTGAGTCACGACCTAGAGTCAGATTCAGATCTTTGAAGCGGAACTTCAGAGTCATGACCTCAGCATCTGACCTTCAACATGCAGACGCAATATCCTCCATAGCAGGCCACGACCTGAACTTCAGAACCATGACCTCTTCAGAATCAGAACCTCGGCGTCAGGGTTAGGACCTTTATAATAGAACCAGAGTCAGAATTGCTTTCAGGGTCTGAAGTAAGTGTTCAGAGTCAGAATCAGAACCTCTCAATCAGAACCTCAGGGTCATGATCAGAACTTCAAGGTCTCAGAGTTTCAGGGTCAGACGTGCATGGGCTCTGACCTAAACTTAGCATCTGACTTTACTTGTTTACTTAGGTCCTAATATTTAACTTATGCTTAGCTCACGATACACCATCAGCTCACTTACTTGAATTATTGTCTTAGTGTAAAAACACGCGCGCCGCGCGCGCACACATACATATATATATATATATTATTTATTTATTTAATGCTTAAAAAATAAATGTGTTTAGATGAATTTTGAATTGAGCCTTAAAATTTTAATTATAAATGTGTGTATTTAAATTTATATATATATATATATATATATTAATTTTTTTAAAAAAAAAAATAATATTCAGAGCCGAGTGTTTTTTTTTTTTTTTGGGTCAAATCCGACACTATTTTTCTCCGGACGGACCAAAATTTGCCACCTGAAAAGATATATATGGGCCTATCACATATTGTGAAAAAACTGAAAAGAGACTATGAAAACTCTAATGGATTCGAAGTGGCTGCCAACAACGCACCATTAGCTACAAGTCAAACCCAATGGCGTAGAACTTAAAAGTGATCAAATTTAGAAGTTTCTTACATTTATCAAATGAAGTACGAAGATTTACAAATCTATTTAAATAGTAAAAATTTAATCTTACTTGTCCTAAGATCTTAACTAATCTAGTAAAAAAAGAGAGAGAAGAAAAACTAACATATTGATTACAGTTACAAGAATAATAAAAATATAGGATTGTAGTTGCGTGAGGAAATTCTCGGGGTTTCTTTCTCTGGCTTTATGCGTTTCTAAAGTTTCTTTTGGAGCACGAATTCGAAACCCAATACTTTATAATAAAAATAAAAAAATCTATCAAATCTATTGATATAAAAAACAGAGCCAAAAACGATAGCGAAAAGCAATTTGTTTTATTTCAAGCTTCGCGCAACTTCCGGTGGCATTTTCTCGGTTGTTTCACTTTCAGGTAAAAAACACAAAACCAATATTTGCATGTATTATTCATTCATTCTTACTTTTAGTTTTAATTTTAATGAAACTCCGTTTCTGTTTTATGTTCTCTGTTTCTTGTATATATAAGGCGCTGAATTGCTTTGATCACCTGTTTTTGTTTTTCGTTTTCGTTTTTCATGTTGTTTTGTTTTGGATTTCTTTTATCTATAGTCAGAGATGTGACCCCATGTGTGAAAATTAAACTGTTTAAAGGGGGAAAAAGTGAGTCTGAGTGAGTGAGGGAAAAATCTATAATGTGATCATTTGCCTTTTATTTTGTTTCAGTTAATGTATTTACTTTACATAACAAGTTGTAATGGTAAATGAGAAATATTCAATTTTAATCATTGCCCTCTTCATTGGATAACTAATTTAGGTCTTGAATTGATTGAATAAGTTTCAATGATTATAGTATGTTTGCTGCACAAGTTAACTTGTTTGGGTATATTCCTTTCGGTACCTTGGCCATCCTTGTAGATTAGAGATGAAGCTTCATTTATTTCGTTTATGTTCTCACTCAACGGTTATAATTAGCTGAAATTTGAAGATGGGTTTATAAAATGGTATCTGACTAACATTGGGCATGCAAGATTATTATGTGAGATAAATTGTACTTGTTTAACATATATGGATATGTAGTTCATCACTCAACGTTAGTGTTTTTCTGTTTTTTTAAACTGCTACTTTTGATGTATAATTTATTTCGCACATTCTTTACCTGAATTGCTTAGTTTACGTTTTTTGTTGTCTTCCACCTTGTTTATTTCAATTGAAAGGAAGAAGGTAATCGGAGAACTGAGGAGCCTGTTGTTAGACCTATTGGAAGGAATATCCTATATGTACGCACAACCATGGAAATCAAATCATACCAGAACCAGGCGGAGTCGCTGCTGAAGGAATATATATTAGCAGATCTGTTTGTCCCATACACTTCAATTGTTAGTAGCATTTTTGCTTGCAAGATGGTATGTCTTAATCATTCCTGCTCTAGTGGTATTTGGCATTTCTTAACATGAATTTGCTGTCATGTTCTTCAGTGAAAATAATTTTAATTGATAATTTTTAGTTAATTAGTTAATTATTTTGATATCTTCTGCTTTCCATAAGCATATGTTCATTTTCAGGTCTATGATCTTACCCATTTGATTAGTGCTGTTCATTTCAAAAGTTATTCCAGTTTCTCCAACATGCAGCGGGTGGAGTGGAGTAACAGGTGATTCAATGTTTTGATTTAGTTCAATAAAACTGCTTTTCCTATTGGTAAAATTTAACCATTTTTCTTAAATTGACTACTTCTGCAGGGCCATATCAACCATCCACGCCATTTTCATTACAGCCATGTCTTTGTACTTCGTATTTTGGTCAGATCTCTTTATGGACAACCAACTTGCTGGCCTTATTACATTTCGTAGTTCTTTTCTCTCTACTTTCACGTTGGGGGTGAGATCACATTTTCTGTTCCCTTTTATTTAAATTATGAATTTTAGTGGGTTTTAAGTTCTGGTATCCCCCTAATTTATATGCCAATAAGAATATAGTTATTGTCAGTATTTTTTTAAGCTTGAACCTTCCTTTGAAGTATAGATAACATGTTTAAATTATTTTAGCCGCCATTGAAAATGTAAAAGCCGGAAAATTTCTTCTAGCTTGTTTTTTATTGAAGAGGATGCAATCTAAGGTCAGTTTGCTCGGGGTGTCAGGCATAATAGCCGTGGTATAGCTAAATATTTTAATACATTCTTTGAAGTAGTGTTTGGAGCCGTTTTCATGTAGTGTTCTATCGATTATATATTAATAAATATTCGATTGATTGGTCTATAGTTATCGACAAAAAAAGATTTGTCTAATTCACTTCCTTTATTTTTGTCCAAGTTGCTTTCCTTTTTGTTTAACGCACTTCCTTTTTTATTGCTACTTCTATCTGTCTCAGTAATTAAGATCAGTTTGCATAATGTTTTCCTTGGGAACTAGTTGTAGTTATTGTATTTCAAGTTGAAGCCCTGAGGCATTGGTTGAATGGTCTAACCTTTTGGCTCCAACTAAGAGATCGGATAATTTAAATTCCCTTGGGGTCTCCAAACTAGACATCTTATATCCAACGGACTTGTCTGCTAAAGGTTGTGGATCTGCAACTAGCTCTCAGTTCAAATGCATGCACATACAAATATTTCTGTACTTGAAAACAGAAGTGACTAGATGAAGAAAAGGCAACAGAAATGTGCTGTCATTGTCTCAGATCATTGCTGAATGTCACCATTTTTTAAAGTATTCTTCAGATGTGCCAGTATTAAGTACTGTATGCTTCACATCACCTGGCAAAAAATAGCAAATTGAACCTAAAAAAAAAAAAAAAAAAAAAAAAACTGCTTCATATTATCTATATAACCTCCAAGCATGTTCTATCTGGTTGACAAGTTTTAGTCATAATGCTTGTGTAATTTTGACAGGTATCTGTTGGTTACTTTCTTGTGGACCTTGGAATGATAATCTGGTTTTATCCCTCTCTTGGTGGAATGGAGTATGTAAGTGCTTTTTCTTTTTGATCTGAATATATTTGAGCCAAAATGTTTCTCTTTCATTTCTTTTTCTTTTTCTTTTGACTGGAGAAGAGTGTGTTGGAGAAGGATAAATGACACTATAATCTCAATTATATTAACATGAAATTGATCTTCCAAATGGTGATGAAATACTTCTTTCAGGTGATTCATCATCTACTTTCGATAGCAGCAACAACGTGCGCTATGTTGACTGGGGAGGCTCAGCTTTATACATACATGGTGCTTATCTCTGAGACAACCACCCCAGGGATCAATTTGAGATGGTAATTTCCCATCAATAGATCAGCCATTTCTGCAACCCTTACATTTTTTCCCTAATTTGTGCATGTTGGTTTTTTAAGGTATCTCGACAAAGCAGGATTGAAGAGGTCCAGAGCCTATCTCATCAATGGAGTTTTAATATTCTTGGCTTGGTTGGTAGGTGAAATCAGTCGATCTTTCAAAATCCTTTGAAATTTATTCCTGTACCCTTGCTATTTCGAGATGCCTCACACTTGATGTTGATTATACATCATAACATTATTGTTATTTATATACACTTCACTAAAGCATGGTATCGTGTGCAGGTCGCCAGAATACTTCTCTTCTTGTACATTTTTTACCATATCTACTTGCACGTTGATCAGGTAATAGCAGTACTTAGAACTTCTTTCCTAATAAATATCAAGAATGTGGTGTAGACTGTAGAGTCCACTACCTTTATAAAAGATCTGGAAACTAAAATTCTTAAATTTGGTTCCCGTTTTACGTTCTAACTAGGATATATTGGACAGATCCACTGTTTTCATTGTTATCTTGTCATTCCAATTAATTAATGTGCTGTTTGGGTGTTGAGAAGATGAAGTAAACGGACTAATCTGTACTGGGGTCTTTTGACTATATTTGTTTTGCTTGTTTGCTATAAGATTCAGAATTCACAATGCATTTTCCATCACATTCTCTGGTGAAAGGATTATGAATGTAATGAGTGAGCATCGGTTCCAGTTCTACCCGGAACCGCAAGGAACCGGACCGATTTTCCGGTTTTGGAACCGGAACCGGTTCCTTTAGGGTCGGTTCCAGTTTCGAAATGTTAGGTACCGATTTTTTCTGGTCTGGTTTCGGTTCTAATGTGGTGGGAACTGGAACTGATTTTGGAACCGGTTTCCATATTATAAAATCAAAATTCTTTTTTTTTTTTGTTAAAAAATTTAAGGAAAGTCCAAGTCTATTACTTAAATAATGTATATTCACTCCACCCAAATCTCAAATTAAACGTATATTGAACAAATGAAACAAAATCAATTATCAATTATTATATAAATGAAACAAAAAATATATTGAAAGAATGGAAAATAGGGTAACCCCAGGACCGGACCGGAACCGATTTTTTTTCTGATAGGTTCCGGTTCCATACGGAACCCTAATCAAAACCGATTTTTCACATCCCTTAAATCTAGGCAATGATACAACTAAACACCAAAGGTGTCAAGCCCAACCCTACCCTTGCCATGCTGCCTGTACTTTGTTTCATTACCGAAACGATTTATTTCCTTGTTAGTGGCATGGTCCCTGCTTCATTTCATATCATCTTATGTTATTTTGCTCCATAAACTGAAAGGTGTTATATCTTTTGTATTATTGTAGGCAAATTATACAGTAAGGTGTGCTAACACTGTCATACAAATGAAATGAAGCTAGAATAACCATATTATCTTTATATTGATTGTAACGAAAATATTATTCATCATCAGTGAAAGGGGAAAAAATAATAACTCAAGTCTGTTTTTGTTCACAAGTCTGAATTGTTTGCGGGAAAGCTATCCAGTCCAAAAAATCTGTTTATTTTCGATTTTGTTTGTGTAGCATCTACTAATAAAGGCAGAGTAATTTATTATGACAGAAAAGTCATCTCTGAGACTTAGTGTTAGTTGATGCTAGTGTTAAGTTCAACTTTAAATCAACATGCTGGCACAAAACCTTAATCATTTAGTATGAAATCAAAATAATGTGTTGCTATTTTTCTTTCAGCAGAAGCGTCATCTAATTGTTTTATAATTGACCAGGTTAAGCAGTGTCGAGCCTCTGTGCAGATATTAGTATTTTGTGCTCCAGTAGTTCTCTCTGTCATGAACGCAGTGTGGTTTGGGAAGATTGTCCAGGGATTAAAGAAGACATTAGCGAAGAAGCAGTGAAGGATGCGTGAATCAGCAAAGTTCGAGTGCAAGACTCTGACAAAGAGAGGCTGAAGGGTACCTCAAAATTTTCAGTGAGTATTGCCCTCTAATTAGGGAGGAATCATGTACACTGTGTAATCATGGTATTTATTTTCAATCTGTATAATATGTTCGGGCATGGTTTCGTGTAAAGTTTAAACAAAAAATCAAGTGAAAGGAAATAGTGGGATGTATATCTTTTGGAAATGGAGAGAGACATCTTCAAATGATGAAACCATGCTTGGAAAAAAAGTTTTTGCAGGGTACTATTTTTTGTATTATAAAAGGAAAGATGTCGGTATGTTTAAACTATTTGCTTGATCGCGAGATCAATTTCTGAAAATAGTCTTTTTTGTGGGAAAAAAAAAACTGAGTAAGATTATATGCATTAAGATTTTTCCCAAACAATGCGACGGAAGTAGGGTTGATAATTTTTTTTCCATCCCAATGGAAATTAAATCTTATTAGAAACGAGAATTGTGACATAATTTATTGTCCCGTTTTGAGAACAGGACCAGAAGAGACGTGAAAAATGTTGCCAAAATTTTAGTAAAGATGAAATGGGATTTTAACGGTGCGAGACAGGATTCAGGATGTAAGATGGGATAGGATTATTTTTTTATCCCAAAAAAATAAAGGAAAAAAACTTGAATGTTTTTTTTTTCCTTTGGATGTATGAACAGATGGGATCGAGATTGATAAATTTCATCTCGTCTCATCTCATTGTCAACCTGAAATATACTAGGTATAACTTTTTAAACAAATAATAATAATAACAAAATCCATTTAAAACATATGTATCTACTACATAACTACTTTTTTGGTAGTACAAACTATATGCAACAAAAGGATCGATGACATAATGACAGTCTAAATCTCTGATTTCTCTAATTATAATTTGAGTTTGATTAGATGGTAAGATCCAAGTTTAACTTATAACTGGTCCTAACAGATTGGACATCTGGAGTATTATTAATAAAATTATAATCTAATGAACTTGATTGGTGACTATGCCCATCATTTGAAGGCCATGATTGTCTTTCTTCTTCACTTCGCATCATCACCATTGAAGGAGTGTTAAAGGATAGTGAGAGCAAGCAATTTTCATTTAACCCATCAACTACTTCATTGGACATTTTATCAAGTGTGCTTATTTGTGAATCCTGCAGATTAATTAAGACAGTAATATTAATTAATTATTAAAGTCTTACTTTACACTCAAAGTTGATATCACAATCAGAATCAGAATTCAAATAAAAAACATACCAAGAGGAATTATATAATGCACCTAGAAATCACACGAGGTATTAATTTATTATGTATGTAGTGTGAATTTACAACTAATTATTAACCTTTATCCATCAATTAGGGTGATGATTAGATTTATAGTATGTTGGGTTGCCTAGCTTACATTATATAGAGAATTCTTCAAAAAGTATATTCCACCCTGATTTATTCCAATATAAGATAGACTCTTAATTAATTGTATAATAATTAAGTAATATTAATTTCCTAAATTCTTTCTATTTTGACTAAAATTTTGTTTAGAGTTGATTTTGACTATTTTTATTTCTCTGTTTTACCCATTGTCCGTTTCATTATATTATATATGATTTTATTTTTTACTTTTAAATCAATTTTTTTTCTTATTAACCACACAATCTATTGTTTGGCTTAATTATTATTAAGTCTCAGTCGCAGATCATCTTTAATGAATTCAATCTCTTATATATTTCGCCAATCTTACGAGTAACTATATCACCATTTCTTTCCAACACATTAATTCTTGACACTGAAATTCAATGCCCTATGCTAAAGCATGTATTTTGAGAGCTTTTGAACTGGTTTTTGTATCAGTATTCAAATAATCTTGTCTTTTTACCATCATTATTGTTGAATTTATTTTGAAATGTATAGTCGAAAATGTTTAATAATTTCAATCTTATTGTATATTTGTGACTGTCATTATTTACTAATTTCACTAATTACTGTTTATGTAATTGACATTGTAATTAAAAAATGTAATTGACATTGACCGAAAATTGTGTATATTATTGAATATGTCATTAAGTATCTCTAATTGTCATTATAACTGAGAAATGTGACTGAAAAGTGTGTATGTGACTAACATTGTGACTATGAATGTGCATGTGCGTGATGCGACATAGTAATTTTGAAACTTATTTTGACCTTGTTGAAGTCATAGTTTGAAAAATATTCCTTGATGCAAGTTTTATGTATGAATGTTAATTGCATGTAACATTTTATAGATTATGATTTTGAGTGCGGATGAATGAGATATGAATATTTAAAAATGACGAATCAATAATTATAAATGTAAGAGTCATTTGAGCTTTTTTTTCGAAACATATCAATAATAGTAATTACTTTAAAGCTTATGATTTGAAGATCAATGATGTGTAATTTTTTTTGCTTCAAACACTTTATATTTTGGAAGATATTTAGTTTTTAAATTGAAAATAAAAAAAAAAAAAAAAATTGGTTTTGCACTTGAAAGCTAGTTTCTTCTTTTTTATTTTTCATTTTGTTGGCATATTTATATCATTTTGACATATATATAGACTAAATATGAAGAATATCTTGTGATTAAATTGAATTGGAAGGGTTTTTATGATTTTGGATTTTTTAGGAAAAAGACCCTCCATTATATAGTAAGTGTCAATCCAATCAAGAGACTAGTGGACATGTGTTGGATAATTTTTTTTGTTTTTTACGGTGATAGGTAAAGTCTAAATCTATTTTTTATCTCTATTTTTCAAGATTCGAATTCGAGTAGCCAATTAAAGAAAATTACTTGAAAACTACTTAATCAAACTCCTAAAAACTGTGTTGGACTAAATTTTGATTATCATTTATCCATATCAGCTACAGGTGCAGATTTTTAGTTAATAAATAAGGATGATGAGTCACCCTCACAAAATAAAAATAATGGTATACTTTTAAACGATATATTTATGTTAAAATGTTAAAATTAAATCTTGAAAGACTCATGTTAAAATATTTGCCATGATTACCAATAAGCAAGCACAACTGTTTACCTGGTGCTCTCCTCCACCAGATGATACATTTGCGTGTAGAAGCCCTTTGCTGTCCTCACAGAAGACTTCATATTTAACATAATTGCTTCTTCTCTCATTTTCCCAATCTACATTTTCTTCTACTTGCCTGCAAATTATATATGATTTACTTATGGTGTGAAAGTTATAAATTAAGGGCTTAAATCTTAGTTTTCACAAAAAAAAATAAAAATAAAAATAAAAAAATCATTAAGTATGGTTTGGAGAATGTCATGATGAATGCAATTCTGCTATTCTCTTTTTAGGGAAATGATGTTTCTAGGGTTTAAACCCGTAACTAGGGAGATAATAAGTTAACACTTAACCATCGCATTAGGGATAATATATTTTTGGTAATTAATTAATTATGTACCTTTGAGCCTTAGGGAAGCAAATGGACAAGTCTCCATGATTTTTACGCTGTGCTCTTTGTATCTGCAAATTCTTCAAGGTTAAGATGAAATCGTTGCCATTATGATTAATCTTCAAGCTTCTGTACATCTGATAATTAAGCAACCATAATTCATGTAATTATAACCCTAATTAATTAAATTCATCAAATAACTAAATTGATAATAATGTATTGAACATTCATGCAGTACTATCAATCAATTTCAGAATTGCACTGTAAGCATGAGAATAATTGTATCATCTCTTTGCTGCTGTTTCATTATTTTTATTTGTTTGTTATTGTGTGGCATGCATCATATATATACATACACACACATATATATATATATATATATATATATATATATATATAATTGATATAAGTTATCTGTTTCTATGAGCCCTTATTGCCATGCACGTCATCATTTCAAAGAATGACCCCACATTTCTTGTTCAGCAATAATATTTCAAAATAATTTTGTCTCCATTTAATCTTAATTTAGTATCTTATCTTGTTTATTAATTATCAGCTTCTTAGATATAGAAAAATTGAATGGATGGAGAAAACATGACTCAATGATCATGTCCTTCAATATCTGTTTGTATTTTTTTTTTTTTTTTAAAAAAAAAACAAATACATAGATTGCTGTGTAATTGGTGCAACTGAGTATTTGGGTACAGGATGAGCCGGATCTGCCACTAAATAATTGGTGTAATTAAGTGATTTATAACATTTTCAAGATATCTAAACATTAATGTTATACCTTAAATTTAAAAAGTGGGATAAGATTTTAGTATACAACAATACATTCACATTTCTATTCTATTAATGTTATACCTTAAATTTAAAAAGTGGGATAAGATTTTAGTATTCAACAATACATTCGCATTTCTATTATACTTAAATTTTAAGTGACCATTATATAGGGAGTATTATTACCACCAAAGTAATATGAGGGGTTACCAATTTTTATTGTTTAAATATATATAATTAATTAAAATATATTTGATTAATTAATTTGTTTCTATAGATCAATATACCATATATAGTATATGATAAAGTTATCATTTTCATCGTATACAAGAATTGAATGATATCATATACACATAAAATCAAAATGTGGTTAGGTATTAAATCACTACTCACACATGTGCCAAATTAATGCCTCACGATTAGTGATCTGTTTTCAAAGTAATAATTAATGTAAAGCCACCATTAATTATTCTATCTTCATTAAACTTATGATTTTCTATATATCATATAATTGAGCTCTACTGTTAAAATGTCACATGACACTTTATGACAAAGTAATCTATACCCTAGAGTCTAGAGACCTATAACATTTAT
Source organism: Zanthoxylum bungeanum (assembly GCA_019454045.1). Classification (NCBI taxonomy): domain Eukaryota; kingdom Viridiplantae; phylum Streptophyta; class Magnoliopsida; order Sapindales; family Rutaceae; genus Zanthoxylum; species Zanthoxylum bungeanum. The sequence continues at coordinate 1,227 of SKCR01052277.1, read as the reverse complement.
GAATTGTTATTAATTTCTGTTTGAACTGATCACTGAATACTTTATAGTTTATATTTTTGAATAACATTTATGAACTGTTATTAATTTCTGTTTGTAAAATGTAATCATAGAAACAATAATTAACCAAAAAAAAAAAAAACAATAATGATTTTGAAAGCTTGACTTACCTGAAGATGACTTTTGATATGAGAAAGCTTCAGTCCTTTTACATTCATCATCTGCAGAATTCGTTTTGGTGTTGCTTCTGCAAATCCCCACCATATAAAAAAATTAGTCGATGCATGAACAAGAATTGATAGGGTTACCGCATCTGCATGCCTAACACAAATATATATATATAAAGATAGATAGACACACACATAAAAATGATTAATATGATTCATTTAAAAGTGCTTCTAATAAAAAGCTCTTTGGGTATGAATATCACTTCTTGCTCTTACTATATCAACAGCTTATAGCTGATCTAATTAACTTACTATATTTACCACCAAGGTGTTCAACAGCTTGAACAAAGTGTTCATGAAGCTCTGGCGTCCATCGAAGGCGTGGAAAATCAGATTTATTGTATTGCCTTACTCCATTTCTCTGACAATTTCTCATGCTAGCTTTAGGGTTCAAGAGAAATAGACCCAAAAAAAAAAAAAAAACAAGAAGAAGAAGCTTATCTCATCAACACAAGATAAAGGGTAAGGGTTTGCCTAATTTGAATATGTACATAATGCAGGTTCAAAATATAATAATTAACGCATGTGTTTGGTCTAAGACCATAGACTTTTGTATGTGTCAAGTTTTCTATTTCAAACATTTTTTTTTTCTTTTATTTTTTTTTTAATTTTTTTAAAAAATATATGTTTTTCAGTCATTATTTTATCATTTAGGCAGTTCAAACGCTAATAATAAAAGTTAGAATGACAATGTCTTATCTCTCAAATTTATTTATTTATTTTTTATAAGTTTAAAGAAGGTTTAAATTTCTTCTTCATATATATATTGTTGTTATTTTATTATAAATAAAAAGGCAATATTAACTCTCTTTATCGCTTCTATAAAGATTAATTTTTACCTAATGAATCACTATTGATTAGATCGGAAGAAATGAGAACAAAACCCAAAGACTGATTCTATCAAACCTGTATGCTAATACGATCAAAACTCAAATACTAATAATTACATAAACTATTTATTCAGTATCTTCAATAAGTAAGTTAGCACTTATTGAAATTTCTC
>SKCR01052276.1:0-21409 GCA_019454045.1 Zanthoxylum bungeanum | reverse complement strand
AACAAAGTATTTATTGCTCTACATGCGGTTTTCCTTGAGAAGGAATTCCTAAATGCAGTGTTTAGTGGGAAGAAATAGAACTCGATGAAAGTCGTAGTGATACTGTTCTTGGCAATGAATTATCAACGGAACATGAACAGTCCATCTGGGATGAGACTGAACCACAATCTTCAAATACACAAGGACCGCGTAGGTCGGAGAGAGTCAGGGTAATACCTGAGAGGTATGGATTCCTGATCTTACCTCACGTAGATATTAATCTTATTGAGGATACTGAACCGGCTACGTATGAGGAAGCGATACAAGGTATCGAATCCGCTTTATGGCAAGAAGCCATGAAGGCCGAAATGGATTCCATGTATACCAACCAAGTTTGGACACTGGTTGATGCACCAGAAGGCGTAAAGCCTATCGGATGCAAATGGGTCTTCAAGAAGAAGACTGACATGGATGGCAACGTACAAACGTACAAAGCTAGGCTTGTAGCGAAGGGATATCGTCAACGACTTGGAGTTGATTATGAAGAAACCTTCTCACCCGTTGCCATGATTAAATCCATTCGGATAATGCTTGCAATAGCTGCATATTACGATTACGAAATATGGCAGATGGACGTTAAAACCGCTTTCCTTAACGGAAACCTTTCGGAGGATGTTTATATGCAACAGCCTGACGGTTTTATCGTACCTAGACTTGCAAACAAGGTTTGTAAGTTAAATCGGTCCATTTATGGACTTAAGCAAGCATCGCGGTCATGGAACCAACGTTTTGATGAGATCATAAAAGAATATGATTTCATTCAAAACGAAGATGACCCTTGTATATATAAGAAGGTTAGTGGGAGTGCACTGACTTTTATTGTCCTTTATGTCGACGATGTATTGCTTATCGGCAATGACATTCCCATGTTAACGTCGGTGAAAGCTTGGCTTTCATTGAAATTCTCCATGAAAGATCTGGGAGAAGCAGCTTTTATTCTAGGAATAAAGATCTACCGGGATAGATCTAGAAAGCTACTTGGACTCTCCCAGAGTACATATATTGATAAAGTGTTGAAGAGATTCAACATGGATCAGTCCAAGAGGGGACTATTACCAATATCACATGGCGTCTATCTATCTAGGGACATGTGTCCTAAAACACAAGATGAGAGAGACAACATGAGTCGGACTCCGTTCGCCTCGGCAGTCGGATCGATCATGTATGCCATGATATGTACACGACCTGATGTGTCCCATGCTTTGAGCATGTGCAGTCGATATCAGGCCGATCCAGGTAAAGATCACTGGATGGCGGTTAAGAGTATCCTTAAGTATCTTAACAGAACTAAGGATGCTTTCTTAATCTATGGAGATGGAGAACTTGAGGTATCTGGGTATACCGATGCAAGTTTCCAAACCGACAGAGACGACTTTAAGTCGCAATCTGGGTACATATTTTGTTTGAATAACGGAGCAGTGAGCTGGAAATCTTCCAAGCAAGATACTGTTGCCGATTCAACAACTGAAGCGGAGTACATTGCAGCAGCTGAAGCAGCTAAAGAGGCAGTTTGGATCCGTAAATTCCTAATTGGATTAGGAGTAGTTCCGTTAGCAGCTGAGCCCGTTCCATTGTATTGTGACAATAGCGGGGCTATAGCACAGGCTAAGGAACCAAGGTCTCATCAACGATCCAAACATGTTCTTCGACGATTCCATCTGATTCGAGAGATCATACATCGTGGCGATGTGAAGATCGAAAAGATCGCATCAGAGGATAATATTGCAGATCCGCTGACGAAAGCTATTCCTCGGGAAAAGTTTGAGCAACATGTACATAGTTCAGGCATTAGATGCTTGAGTGACTGGCTATAGGCCAAGTGGGAGATTGTTAGACAGTAATGACCCATAGCGTCACTATTTTGTAAATGATATTGTATTATTGTACAAAATTAACTATGTAGTAATGAAATTGCCTTTCACCGTTTTGTAATTTATTTACTTTGATATATAAATGGTAAAAGTCCCTATGATTAATTCCGGATTGAGATGATATGAGACAGTATCAATCCATAAAGGTTTAATCATTAAATATCCCTAGTCGTAGTATTATCGAGATTGGACATCGATAATGCGGAATAGACTAGTATTGCACTTGTGCGTGTTGTGAGGGCACAACAACATAGTTCTCATATATTTGAGTATTGGATACTTATGCAAGTGCGGTAGGAGGTTGTGTTTTACCGATGGTACGGAAAACAGCTTCGCTCTGGATAGACCCCGCGGAATCCCATTGGTAGTATGTCTGCGTGTCTATGGGAGTCCGCTTCAGGGTAGGTGCATATGGTCTTAACCTGAGACTTGCATCGCTAGTACTTGCGACAATCGGTAGACTTTAGTTTTGGTCGTCCAGGGCTTTAACAGGTTCTGTGTACACCTCTTCTAGGTTTATCGGGAATCGTAGTGTATTGGGTGTGATGTCAAGACGGAAGTATCACTTCAGACATATGGAGATGATGATCGCGCAGGATACAGAACTAGTACTCTATAATGGTTGCAACCATCGGGATAATATGACAAGGTCAGGATTATCCGATTCAAAGAGACTAGTTGCTTGATGTCCGATATATGTATCGTACGGGGCAGACACATCTCCAGCCCCAGGCCTTACATGTGATCATCCGATACTGGATCAGTATACACAATACTACGGTATACTACGCCTGTTATAGATCTTATATTCCAGTAAGAATATTTCTAGAGAATTGGGTAGACATGGCGTTTTGCTAGAGGCTAACCTTGTCTTGTAAATCGGTAAAAACGTAGTACTTGGTACGTACGTGTTCGGATAGTTCGACAACCGGATTTACTGCCAACATATCTAGAGGTCTCTTGGGTCGCTTCCCGAAGATTCACCAATGACGTATGATTCGAACTCAATTAATCTTGGATTAATTGCGGAGAGACTTTATCTTGGATAAAGTACTATTCAAAGAGAGAGAAAGATTAATTTAGAATTAATCGTCAAAATTATTATATTCGATATAATAATCGAAATTCGATTTCGACGCGAAATTAAAATTAGATTTTAATTCGGGCAAACGAGTTAATTTAGAATTAATTCGTTAGCGACGTAAATAATAATTTCGCTAGGCGCAATTATTTATTTAAATTCGATTTAATTAACGTCGCGACGAAAGTTCGGTATTTCGGAAATATCGAACCCGAACGCGTGAGTACACGTGGGCCCACTTTCATTTGGAAACGTGTGGGGCCCACATGACACATGTCATTATATGCATTATTTAATGGTTAATACATTGCATGGTGATAGTGTACAATACACTCAATGGTATTGCATGGAAATTGAGTGTTTGACACTCTAAGCCATTGCATGATTTGTGTCATAAGTTTATTATTAATTTAATAAATATTATGGCATAAATATAAATTGATTTTTGTAACAAAAAATCATAACACTCTCCATTTTTGGCTCTCCATTTTTCTTCCATTTTCTTAAGAACTTTGTGAAGAAAGTGTATAAGTTTAGAACTTTAATACACATCTTTGGCTAGCACCATCAAGCGATCATACAAAGGTGTTATGGGAAACTAATCTTTGAGCTTGGAGTGATCAACAAAGCTTGGAGCTTCTTTTCTTACCTTGGCCGAATCATCCAAAGCACAAAGGAGGTGGTTTTATTTCATCAACGCATCCGCATTCCGATCTTTGTGAGTATGATTCCGCCATACTTCATTATTGTTCATTCATTTATATATATTTGTTTGCTCTTTTGATCTTGGGACATGGATTTGAATTTCCAACAATAAGCTCAAAGGGGAAAACTACAATGACTGGTTTAGAAACCTTAAAATTGTCTTACGACAAGAAAAGATTTTCTATGTTCTTGATTGACCATTTCCCCCTGAACCTGCAGAAGATGCTGACCAAGATACATTTGATGCTTGGAAGAAACACGTCGATGATGATGAGAAAGCAGTTTGCATAATGCTTGGCTCTATGTCGGACGAACTTCAGAAATCTCACGAAGATATGGATGCTCAAACCATCATCTTTCACTTGAAGGAGTTATATGCAACTTCCGTTCATACCGTGAGATTCCAAGTGTCATGTGCCTTATTCCAAACAAGGTATAAGGAATGATCTGTTAGTGGACATGTGCTTAAGATGATTGGCCACATTGAAAAATTGGCCAACCTCGGGTTCATCATGGATCATGAGATAGTTCATGATCGAAATCTTCAGTCCTTACCAAAAGAATTCTCTAACTTTATTATGCAGTTTCATCTATCTGATAAAGAATCTACTTTAGCAGAATTGCACAATCTGATAAAGCAAGCAGAGAATGACTTAAAACCGGAGCTTAAAACCTCCGTCATGCTTACGGGTACGGACCTGAAGCCACGAGGCCCAAAGAAAAATAAGGCCAAGGCCAAGGCTCCAGATCACCTAAAGCCCAATGGTAAGGTGGAGAAGAAAAATGGAAATGGGAAATGTTTCTTTTGTGGAAAGAAGGGTCATTGGAAGAAAGACTGCAGATCCTTGAAAGCCAAGGAAGCTAGGGAAGCCCAAGAGGCCAAGAAGCCCAATGCTTCAGGTATGTTGTATATGATTGAACTATATTCTCAAAACTCTGAACCTTCTACTTGGGTGCTTGACATCGGTTGTGGGACTCACTTGTGTAACAATGTGCAGGGCCTGAGAAATAGTAGGAGACTCCGTCATGGGGAGGTTGACTTACGCATGGGTAATGGAGCAAAACTGACTGCATTGTGCGTAGGGACTTATTCATTAGTTTTGCCGAATGGTTTAGTTTTAGACTTAGAAGATTGTGTTTATGTACATTCTCTAGTAAAGAACATCATTTCAATTTCTTCTTTATGTAATAAAGGTTTTTCATGCCTAATAAGTTGTAATGAATGTTCTATTTATTTCAATGAAATAAAATATGGAGATGATATTTTGAATAATGGTATCTATGTCTTACAAACTAACAAAGAATGTTCAACCTCTAATATATACAACGTTAACTCGAATAATCTCAATGAATCACTTCTATGGCACAGTCGCTTATGTCATATCAATGAAACAAGATTAACTAAGCTACATAAGGATGGGTATTTCAAACCCTTCAAATATAAACCTTATGGAACTTGTGAGTCTTGTTTACATGGTAAAATGACCAAATTACCCTTCAAAGGTAAAGGACAGCGTGCAGCGGAGACATTAGAACTCATACACTCTTATGTATGCGGACCAATATCAGTCACCGCTAGAGGTGGATTCTTCTACTTCATTACCTTTGTCGATGATCATTCGCGATATGGGTATGTGTACCTTATGCGGTACAAATCTGAAGCCTTTGAGAAATTCAAAGACTTCAAGGCTGAAGTAGAAAACCAGCTTAATAAAAGTATTAAGTCAGTAAGGTTTGACCGAGGTGGTGAATACTTAAGCAATGAATTTCAAGATTACATGAGAGAAAATGACATTGTTTCCCAGTGGACTCCTCCGGGAACTCCACAGCATAATGGGGTCTCCGAAAGGAGAAATCAGACATTATTAGTTATGGTCCGATCAATGATGCCAGACACGGATCTACCTCTTTCATTTTGGGGTCTTGCTTTATAAACTGCAACACTACTACTAAACCAAGTTCCTTCCAAGACTGTTAGTCAAACACCATATGAGTTATGGTCTGGGAAACGTCCTAGTCTTAGTTATCTAAGAGTTTGGGGATGTGACACATATGTTAAGCTCACACAAACTAACAAATTGGATGATAGGGCAGTTAAACGTAAGTTTGTAGGATATGCCTTGAACTCAAGAGCATACGTGTTCTACGTCCCAAATGAACAAAGAACATTTGTCTCATGAAATGCTAAATTTCTAGAGAAAGAATTACTTCTCAAGAAATATAGTGGGAGTAGACTTGACCTCGATGAGGTACGAGAAGAGAAAACTAACATAGAACTAAACCCCAGGCCCCTCAAAAAGGCAGCGACGGAACAACCACAAGGTTATGAACTCAGAAAGTCTGGTAGGGAAAGTCATGAGCTTGAAAGATATGGTTTCCATATTTATGAGGAACATGATCAGGTCATTGATAATGACGATCCCACCAGTTATGATGAAGTAATGCGTGACATTGATTCAGTCAAGTAGCTTGAGGCTATGAAATCCGAAATAGACTCTATGTATCATAATCAAGTCTGGGACTTGGTAGATGCACCTGAAGGGATAAAACCCATAGGCTGCAAGTGGATTTACAAGCGTAAAACTGATGCAGAAGGCAACATCCAAACCTATAAGGCTAGGTTGGTGGTGAAAGGTTATAGACAAATCCAAGGAATCGACTATGACGAAACCTTCTCGCATGTGGCAATGATAAAGTCCATTCGAATTTTACTGGCACTAGCTACTCACTTTGATTATGAGATTTGGCAGATGGATGTCAAAACAGCTTTCCTTAATGGGAACCTCATAGAGGAAGTCTATATGACACAACCTGAGGGGTTTGCATCTAAAGATGATCATAATAAAGTATGCAAGCTTAAATGATCCATTTATGGACTCAAGAAAGCCTCCAAAGTTGGAATATATGATTTGATGAGACAATCAAAGAATTTGACTTCATCAAAAATGTAGACGAGCCTTGTGTTTACAGAAAAAGTTGTGGGAGTGTTGTTGTATTTCTTGTATTATATGTCGATGACATATTGATCATCGGGAATGATATTCCCATGATGCAAGCCACCAAGCAATGGTTATCTCAGAATTTCTCCATGAAAGATTTGGGAAAAGCAGCCTACATCCTCGGCATTAAGATCTACCGTAATAGATCTAAGAGGTTGTTAGGATTTTCTCAATCTACGTACATAGATAAATTTTTGAAAAGATTCAAAATGGAAGATTCCAAAAGAGGTAATTTACCTACTTGTCATGAAATCAAATTATCTAAGGAGCAATGTCCACATACTCCTTCAGATAGAGAGCGTATGAGTATGATCCCTTATGCTTCAGCAATAGGATCGATCATGTATGCCATGCTATGTACAAGACCTGATGTCTCTTATGCTCTTAGCATAACGAGCAGGTATCAGGCAAATCCTGGTGAGCAACACTGGGCAGCTGTCAAAACAATCCTCAAGTATCTGAGAAGAACTAAGGATGTGTTTTTGACATACGGAGATTGTTATGAGATGAAAGTCATTGGTTACTGTGATGCGAGTGACCGTCGTAATCACACGCATATAACGCAAACACACGTATCGTTCAAGTAGTATAAAAAATATCGATCCCTCGATGACTTAATACCTAATCTATTAATTTTATGAGGTCAAATGATTACTAGTATCTAACAGGTTGATTGATTGATTGGGAAATGGTGATGATTTTAAATTTTTAAAAAAAACAAGTAAATAAAATTGGGCAAAAGGAGGTGGAGGAAAATTCAAATTTATAAAACTATTCAGGGTTGTGATTTCTTCCAATATCATTTTAAAGATGAAGTGGTTATTTTATGTTTGTGTAATATATCAATTTACTAACCTGGAACACGAAATTATGCAAAACCCTCTGTCGATGGTCAAATGCAAATACCCAGTTTAACTCAATTAAACCATATGTCTATGTCAACCAAATTACCTGGATTCATTAAGTTTAAGTTCCAATTATGGCTACCCCCGCCTGACATGTATATTTCTATCCTGTAAGGAAATATATTAAAGGGTTATTTATCCTCAAGGAAGATCGTGGACTACTAAGTCTAAGGCTGAAACCTAAAATTTCTTTGTCAAGTTTATTTTAGATTTACCAGATCAATCTTATTAGTGCTCAATTAACAAGACGCATTAAGCTTAAGACTTAATAAGTAAACTTTTAAATTACCCAAACTACAAAATAACCCCTTATAAACCAGTGATATTAGAATTCATCACAACCCTAGATAACTAACTTAGTTACGAGACATAACTAGGGCTAGTAAAAACTTAAAAGTAAAAGACAAAAAATAAAATGCTGAAAAGTAAATGCGGTAAAGTAAATACTGAAAAGTAAAATTACAAAAATAAAATGCTAGGGTTAAAGGATCTACTTTTACTACTACTATTTTAGATATCTCCCTTAATATAATATATTAACTTGTGATAACATTACCAACCAGCCATATAGGCGGTAACCTGATTAAGTCAAATTAAGTCCAACCAGCCATTAAGGCGGTAACAATATGTGTCCATAAACTAACCATATAGGTGGTAAATTACCAATCGACCAATCATGCGGTATCCTTACTTAGTCAAATTAAAATAAATTTAATATCAATTACCAACCGGCCAATATAGCGGTATCCTCATTAAGTCAAATTTTAAATAGTGAATATATTATAATTAGGGAGATTAATCTAAATAGCAGTAATAAAAGTTTTACCTTTCACCATAGCAGTGAGAAGTTACCTCCTCATGTTGAATAGTAAAAAATTAGAGAATTCAGAGAGGAATGGACATTTGAAACTGAAACCTCGAGCTGAATTTATAGGCATCGATGGGGTCTCCGCATCGCGACGCACAAGCTTCACGCGTCGCGACGCAACACGTGTCAGCTTCTGGTTGGTCCGCCAAGATTCTTATCCAATGACGTGGCGATATGGATGATTAACTCAATAATTGAACTGACGTGGCAGTGATGTGGCGGTGATGTGGTGACACATGGCGATAGTGATTTTCTGCACCGTAGGATTGCGACACGTGGCGATAGTGATTGTCGGCACCGTAGGATTATGACACGTGGCACGGTGCATGTTAGCAGATCGGATGTGATGTTGACACGTGGCAGGTGCACGTTAGCAAGTCAAACTTTTCAGATTCTGACACGTGTCCCCCGATGCACGTTAGCAGCTCATGGCGCATGTTAGGCGTCGCGACGCTAATGGCTTGCGCGTCGCGACGCTCAAAATTACCAAATTACCATTTTGTCCGTTTTTCACTATTTTGGCCCCAAATCACCTCCAGAGAGTCCTGAAACTTTATTTATCTACAAAATACCACAAAACATATCAAAATATTCACAAAACTCAAGAATCTATACAAAATATTAAGTCAAATGAGTGAGAAATAGTGATACATTTACCACTCATCAGCGAGCTTTCAAACCGATAGGGATGACAGCAGATCACAAACATGATATCTGTTTACTTTGAATGGCGGTGCTGTCAGTTGGAAAAGCTAAAAACAGTCAACTACAACAGACTCCACCACTGAAGCCGAGTATATTGCAGCATCTGAGGCTGCTAAAGAAGCAGTCTGGATAAAGAAGTTCATCACGGAGCTAAAAGTGTTTCCCGGGATAAAGAATGATGTCACGACGTACTGTGAGACCACGGACGCCATTGCTCAATCAAAGGAACCAATGTCCCACCAGAAATCCAAGCATGTACTCAGGCGATTTCATCTCATCAGGGAGATTATTGAGAGAAAAGAAGTTATTATAGATAAAATACCCACATAAGATAATCTTGCAGATTCTCTGACTAAAGGGCTGACTCAACAAAAGCATGATAGGCACACCCGAGAGTATGGTGTCCAGATTCATACTAGTTGGCTATAGTGCAAGTGGGAGATTGTTAGAGATATGCCCTATACCCAACTTGTGGATGGGCTATATGTACATGTATTTGTAATATTTTCATTAATTAATAAAATAGCAATCTTTATTATATGTGTCTTACATAACTTATATGAATCATCAACACTGTAATAAAGCCATTGGAGTAATAAGACGATGGCTTCCATGCCTTATGAGAATCATTACTCTTAAATGTTCATAGTCATAGTTTTGTGAATAATCTGGGCGTTCACAATGCGGAGAGACTAGCATGATGATATGATCCGCCCTTAAGTGGGGTAGCCGATCTCATAGGCTACTAGCGGAGATCCGTCCGCTTGGTGTATCACATGGATGCATGAGTTGCTCGTGTCCATCGAACTGACCGTCGAAAGTTTTCATATGGAGTGTTTATCCCATGTGTCTGTGAGAACTTTCATGTATCGATTATATGACTAGTCCTTAGACTTGAGGTCTTTACAATCGTATGTGTGGATCAAATAACTTTGACATTCTCCTTCCCTGGTTCAAAAGATCCGGTCATAATGGTATGATTGGGTCATTTGTTGAAACACATGAAGTTTGTAAAGATACAACAGAGAATCGCCACTCTCTCGGATAATATTTTCTTATAAGAGTAGTATTCCAGTTCGCGGGTTGATATGTGTGATCAGTGCTTGAGACTGTGGCCACAGCGGAAGAATCATGTGAGATTCTTGGATTAGCACGATTCATGACACTATCAACATCATACCTTTGACCATATGAGTAGACACTTTCCGTACCCTAGGTCAATAGGTGGGGATACAATGAGGCGATGGACCGTATCATATGTAAATCGCATACAAAATGTGTATATATATCTTTCCTTCTTATTTGGGGACCTTGGCATGTTGCTAGATGTCAACCTTGGTCATTGAAATCGAACGACCATCTGATCGGAGGATAATTTATATTCCATTAAATTATCATGATTCATTTCATATCCAGCTTGAGGGGAACCCAAAATGTCACACACAACAAAGTCGAAATCAATGGTTAACAGTGCACAGTACAAATATAACAACATATAAGATTGTTGTAGGAATTGTTCATAAATGGTTCAATGTGTTTAATTATTGAACAGATCATTTATGAGGTTCCATAGTGGCTTAGGGATTGGTGAATGACGATGGAGGCACTTTGGGAATTGGAATTTTAAAAAAAATTACTATTCACATGAATAGTAAAAAAAATTTGTTATTTGTTTTGAATTCCAATTCGGCCCAAACTCTTATTAGGGTGTTATAATCTCATTAAACCACTAAATTAATATCCAATGGCTAAGATTAAATTAGCTTTTATCCTACATCGGATTCTTAATTAATTTTGTTGTCTTTGGAGCACTATATAAACCCAAAGAATTCTTCACAATTTTTTACACCAAAACCTTTCATATATTGGGTTTATATAAGTGAGCAACTCTAAAGTTTAAGAGTAAGCCACTGATTTTGAGGATCCTTAAGTCTAATTGACTAGAGGAACCTCGAGTGATAAGTTTTGAGGTACTTGCCTAGGCTAACACCAAGGGCAAAATACATGTGCACTCAAGGTGTAGTCTTGCCATTGAGTTTTGGCTTTGGTGTGTGCATATTTGGAGGCCACACACTTGGGTGGCTCTTTGGAACGTGGAAGAGCTTGCTAAGTTCGAGAAAAGCTTGTAGATTGGAGGGAGGACTGGAGGAGTCTTCGGTTCAAGTAAGTCTTTTTCTTTCTTTATTTTAATTAGAGTTCTTATGATAGTTAGCATATTTAGGTTTATGTTATTTGCATGTTTTATGAGTTTTATGCTTAGAATATATAGTAACATGCATAGGCTTGTAGAATAATCAAAACAAATGGGTTTTGGGCAAAAGAAAAGCGGCATAATAATTTTAATTTTCCGCTGCGCACTCGCGGCCGCTTCCCAACATATAACTAGTGTCTGTGTGGGTCTTTATTCACAATAGTGTTTATTTTTATTAAAATAAATATGTCAATATTTATATCCGACTTGTCCATATAACGAGTATAACAAATTAAGATCTTACCCATATTTATTTATTGTGTTCCTACGGACCTTTATTCATACAAAATTTTTATCATCCCTACTTATTACATTTGTCTATTAAAAAAAGGTTTAAAAATTAGTTGGAGTAAATTAAATAATAAGTTAATACATCTCCTGTCGGAAAATGATTTTCACTTCTCGGGTCTGTGTTCGGACCCCAGAAAAATTATCTGGTTCCGGACCCGGGTATACCCGGTGCAATAAAATTTTAAAAATAAATATTTAAATTTTAAATTTTAAAAATCGGGGTAGTGTGATAAAATTTTATATAAATATCCATTTCCCCAAAAAATTAATTACCCAGTACCCCAAATATATATATATATATAGATATATAGATATATATATATATAGATATATATATATATATAGATATATTAATTTACAAATAACATACGTACATACATACTTATTTATTTTATTAATTAAACATTTTTTTATAAATTAATTTTTATTTTTGTTAAATATATTTTTTTTTACTTTATATATCTATTCTTTTTTATTTGTTTAATAAATATTATAAATTTCTTATTTATTGTTATTTATTTTTGGTCCATTTATTCATATAATTTTTTGATTCTTTATTAATTTATTTAACACTACTTATAAATAATAAAAAAAATAATTTATTTAACACTACTTATTTACCCAATTTATTCTCTCTCTGCACTACTTTATGATTTAATTCTTTTATTTTTTTATCTTAAATATTTTTTATTTTTTTATAGTCTATTTGTTTAATAATGCATTTTTTTTTATTTTGAAAGTAGAGAAATTTACTTTATTAAAAGTCGTGTTGATTCTGATTCTGATTTTATTTTTGCTTTATTAAAAGTTATTTGTCTTATTTACTTTTGTAAATCAGTATCCATATCTACTATTATTTATTAAAAAATTTATTTATTTTATTTGTTTTTACTTCTTATATAAAAGGTAGTTTGCAAGTTTGAATGTAAGATCATTTAGAAGATCATTTGAGCATCTCTCATCTCATTTTCTATTTCCTTTTCAGCATATCATTCTCTCTTCTTATAATAGAGTTATCATTTTTGTAGAACATTATGGATAACTACAAACTTGGGTTCATTTTCAGATAATTGGTCATGTGAGAATGATGTTCTAAGTAAAGAGATCATCTCCAACAATAGTCACGATTATACAACTAAATTTACTACAGACCAGGTTAATTATTATCGTTACATTATGCATATTCGTTATTTAATTTGAAAGTAGAGAAATTATGCATATTTGTTATTTATACATCTTCGTTATCTGTTTTCTATATAGTTTTTTGAAAGTAGAGAATATATGATAAATTGTCAAAAAGAGTTGGTCTAGAAAATGGTATTGTGGTAGTGATTAAAAATTCTTTCAATTCCAAAGGCGATAAGCTGCCAAAGTGTCATCTTATGTGTGAAAGATGAGGAAAGTACAAATCGCCACAGTATCTTGTTGGGGTCAATCCGTAATAAGGAATAGTGGGACTAAAAAATACGAATGCCCATTTGAGCTGCGAGGTATATCAATACCTCCAAACGGTGTTATATGCGGATTAAATGTTACATGTGATTTCCATAACCATCAAGCAGCAAAATATCTTGATGGCCATGAGTATCCGTCTAGGCTAAAACCATTAGAGAAATAATTTATTCTCGACATGGCTAACAGCACCTCACCTCGTGAAATTCTTAGTATTTTAAAGGAAAAAAACCCGTCAAATACAACGAGAATCAAAAGCATTTACAATGCCATTTTGAAAAACAAAGAAGCTAAACAGGGTGGTCTAACTTCTATTCAATATGTCTTGGATCAGCTAATTAAGAAAGAATACCTTCATGATTATCTTACAAATCCAGACACTAATGAATAACAGATATTCTTTGGGTTCATCCTAAAAGCCTAGAGCTATCTGTTAACTTTCTGTCTGTGTTGATCATTGATGCCAAATATAAGACCAATGAGTATCAGATACCGCTATTGGAGGTCGTTGGTATCACATCCACAACGATAACTTACTCACTTATGTTCGCATATCTTAGCAATGAGAGGGCAGAGCAACTGATATGAACATTATCAATCTTGAAGAAATGGATGGTTGAGAAAGGGGCCTCGTTGCCATCTATTTTGTTTCTGATCGAGATTTAGGGTTCATTAAAGCCATTGAAACATGTTTTCCCATGGCACGTCACATTCTTTATATTTGGCACATAAATCAGTGTATAATGAAGAAATACAGTCATATGCTTGGTATGTAATGGAAACACTTTTATTCATCATGACACTCACTTATTAATTCATCAACATAATGGTCTTACCAAAATAAATGGAAGGTGGTACGTGAGGAGTTTAGCTAATTCAATGGTGTTCTAAATTACCTTTGGGAGATATGGTTACACCCTTACCGAGATCGATTTGTTTCAACATGGATTGATACATGTATGCACTTGGGGAGCAGTTCAAGTCAAATGTATAGTTACTTTATGGCTTTACTATTTCAATTTTGTTCATTATTGTGCTACTAATGAAGAAAATAATGTATTTTTTAATTACAGGGCAGAGTCTGCACATTCTAGGCTGAAGTTATATTTAGGAGATACCATGTCATCCCTATAAACATATTTTGAAAAAATACACAAGATGTTGAGAATTTAGTTTGGGGATATTCAGAAGTCATTCAAGAAATCTCTGAACATTCCACGCCTTATACATTTATATGAAGAGATTTTTAATCAAATAAGGTGTCAGATTTCACTAGAGCAATGAAGTTAATTTATGTTCAGCTGAAATGTGTTAAGGAAGCGAAGCATCTCACCAACTAGCCAGCATGTGTAATTGTTCATTCAAAATAATATACGGATTGTCATGTGAACACTCTATTGCATATTACTTTCACATTTTCATTCCAATTTCGATACAAAGTATTGCCACAAATTGAAGGAGGTTATCTATGCACATACATGGGTTCAAATACGATGGAACACGGTCTAACATGACATCAAACGTTGTTGACATATTAAATATGGATGGATCAATGTATTCCAGAGCATATGATAGACAAGTTTCTCGATATGGCGGATCCATCTCAAAGCACAGCTCGAGTCCCTCCGTACAACACTGAATATAGAGGTCGACCTACAGGTAGAGATGAGCAAAGCAGACGTTGCATACATTCTTATGGAGATGCATCCACTTTAGTATCTATGGTCACTCAACCGATTGTAACGACTCGAGTGAGTGGGAGCCGTGGGAAGGGATCGATGGTTCGTAATACTCAACCGACCCATGATCACTCTCCAATTCCACCGATCTGTGATAATTATATTAAGAAATTACATGTGGCATATCAACGTTATATTTCCCATAATGTTGATGTTCAAGTTGATGGTCATTGTGAATTTAGAGCAATAGTCGCGTTAATCGAGTATGGTAAAAAAGGTTGAGGTCAAGCACGATACTACCTTATTGAAGAGATTCAAAAAAATAAAGATTTATCTGATGGACTTTATCCATCAAACAAATGGGCAAACAATCTATTATACTTACTGCATTTCTTCTAGTCGTCGGCACTAGAGGTACATTGGATGGACTCGATGAGTTTAGCAATTGTCATCGCATCAAGGTACAATATTGTACTGCATACATTTGGTGAGAATGTTTGGAGTTGTTATACTCACTTGTCATTAAGGTCCCATGTAGTTTCAGAGCAAGAGCGTCAAGAAATAGCTATTACTCATGTTGGCAGACACTTCGTGCAAATTTTCTTACACCTTCATTGCCTTGTACCACCTATCCCAACGTGGTGGTGGGAACAGTTATCATACGAAGATAAAAAACGGGCCACTCGTTATAAGATACGTAATCAATTATGGTACGAAGTATTGGGTATATCACCAAGTGCGCCATAAGGAGACTTATGAGGCAACATAGATTAGAATTTGTGTTTTTATATTTTTAGGTGTAACTTTTTATATTATTACTTGTACTCTTCTTTTAAAATATATTTTTCTAATATACATGAGAATATTTTTATTATACATAAGTAGTGTTAAATAAATTAAAAAAGAATCAAAAGAATAAATGAACACAAAATAAATAACAATAAATACGAAATTTGTAATATTTATTAAACAAATTAAAAAGAATAGATATATGAAAAGCAAAAAAAATATAAATTCAACAAAAATAAAAAAAATATTAATTCAAAAAAAATATAAATTCAACAAAAATAAAAATAAAATAATTATAAAATAAATATATATATTTAATTAATAAAAATAAATAAAATAAATAAGAAAATAATTAATTAATTTAACAAAATACTTATATAATGAATTTTGGGAAAATGGGTAATTTTGTAATTGGTTAGGGGGACAATGGGGGAATTCGTTGGGGTGGGGGGAGCACAACTCTATATATATATTAGTTCCATATTTGTTGGTAATGACTGTAACAAAATAAGTTCAATTGGGTTGTAATGAGTGTTGAAATTCTCAGAGAAATTGGACAAGTATTTGGACAACATCAGATGGAGATATCATAGCGAAGTTCACTATTTTGAATATTTCAGAATATTTAAAGCTTCAATTGAAATGGGATTAGTGTCATTGGAAAGTAGACTCGAAGAAGATCACGTACATATAAAGAACGCATGATTTGGCCAAGGGACGAGAAAGTTACAAGCGTTTTAAATTACACCTCAAAATCAGTCCACGACGTGCGTTCGAGTTGCGTTCGTATTTGCGTTCAAACTCCTGGAGGCAAAAACTTTACGTTTGAAAGGCGTTTTAACTCCCGTACATAAGTGAGTTATTTTAGATGCGTTTTTAAGCCAGATTTGCACTAGTACCCTTACTTTGCCCTACATATATAAACAAACTTAGAGTCACCTTCACAAGTGTTGAAAACATATTATTCAGAGTTTACAAACCTTTTTTGTTTCAAGTTTTCTATTACGAATAGAAATATTAACATTCATAATGGTTATGAATAAATCATTCATTAGAGAATCAATGGTACTTAAGGTTAAAATAATTAGAGGGGTATAACGAATATTATGACCCTGCTCTATTTACGAGATACCCGTGAATGGTTAATCCGTATGTAATGACTATATCGATGGACACCGACGTGGTTTGGTGTCATTTATCTATCTGCAACAACGAGAGTTCAGCTTCAGGTTTTTAGTGAAATAACCCGGAGTTAATAATTCAAAATATTTAATTAAGAGTTTAATTAATATTCCAGGATTATTGGAGCTCAGAACCGTAGGTCCATTTGGTCCATGTGCCAGCTCGATATACTGTAGCAGATTAAATATAATTGGATAGTCCAATTATATACTCACATATGAAAATATTATTAATATGATTAATAATATTATTTTGTCACACTTTAAACTATATGTTAAATTTAATATATTTTTTTATAATTATATGATAATTAGACACATGTTATTAAATTATATATGGTATAATTTAATAAATGTCAAATTTGAAATTTCCAAATTTTGGGTTTTGGAAACCCTTGGTTTTATTTTGAAAGGTAATAACACATTTACTTTTGTAACATCTTTTGATTATGGTAATTAAATTTTATTGTTACAAAATTTTGAAAAAATAACCACTATGGCCGATAATATACTTAGAGTGGAAGAAGAATGGGAAGGGTTTGATTTATTTTGGAAACAAAAACCCTAGGTATAAAAAGAAAGAAGTTTTTCTTTTTGGCCTAACTCTCTCATTCTAACCCTAGCCTCCATCTTCTTGTTCTAAGAATACTCTCAAGTGTTGAGAAAATAAAAAGAAAAACCAAAAGAAAACCTTGTGTGATTTTAATCT
This sequence comes from Zanthoxylum bungeanum, assembly GCA_019454045.1. Classification (NCBI taxonomy): domain Eukaryota; kingdom Viridiplantae; phylum Streptophyta; class Magnoliopsida; order Sapindales; family Rutaceae; genus Zanthoxylum; species Zanthoxylum bungeanum. Next base: position 3,884 of record SKCR01052276.1, on the reverse strand, counting down.
CTAAAGTGTTTAGGGATTAGTTTGTGGGTGTAGCCCACCCTATTTTTTGTTGGTGACGAGATATAGCTCAGAATACCTTTTGGTGTCAAACAATAAATCATAATCTCTTTCTACATATATACTACACGACAATGAACAATTTGCTACTCACTGCCGCTCAAAAAAGTTGTGTAATGATACTCGGTTTGATTTTCTTTTAATGTAGATTTTTTGGGAATCTTTTAGAGGTGTTTTAGGAATGTGTTGGGGCTGTTTTTAACTGGAAAAACATATCTAAAATACAGGGGCTGTTCACGCAAATAGGGACTGATTTGGGCAGTGAGGTAGGTGCATGTCGGGTCCAAAACAGTCCAAACTTTCACTGCTGTCCAGGGGCTGAAATTTTTTTGAAAATAGAAGCAAAATTTCAGTGGTGGAGCTGATCAGATTCGACCTTAAGGAGAGAAGGGCAGAAAAAAATTTCTAATCCGATCTCGGGTGCCTAACGTGTTTCCGTTGCGCTAAGAAAGTGGTTCATACACCTTTAACACAGAAATATAACCCTAACCCAATTTCCTAAGCCTTCAGAGTTCTTTAGCAGGAAAATTGGTAGTTAGAGTTTCGGTTTCGCGAGTTCGCAGGGTTGATATACTCGGAGACTTCAGATGTTCTGGAGAAGGCTGCTTGGTGCGGGCTCGAGAAGTTCTTCAGGTTATTACAGTCTAAAGGTATTAGAGTAGGTGGAGTTGCTACCATAAGTCTTATACCATTATTGTAAGTTTTCTCGTTATAGCGGATTTTAGCCGGTAAAATAGATGTCCGAAGTGATATTTTACTCACACGAGTTTTCCATTTCTTTAACAAAATTATTGTGTTAATTGTTTATTGTTTTAGTATTTTGCTATATTTTATATCTGTTTTAAACTTAAGGGTGCATGTTGTGAATTCATAGAAATAATAATTAGGATCTATCTTAAATTATTATAGATTGGTGGCAAGATTTTCAATATATATATAAAATACATATGATATGGGTGCTTATTATTATTTATTTAATTTTTTTAAAATAAAAAGGGGTGTTGTCGGGCAATGAGTGAGGTGCTTTTAGTAATACTCTAAACTACACTTGGTGAGGAGAAGCCTGTCCTGGGCGCTCCTTCCACCGCGTGAGAATCTCACGGTGAGATAGCATTAGCATTTAGCAACACTCCATAATTTACTTTTGGAGCGTGCCCGCACGCGCCTTACAAAATTGTGTTCTCAAATTAAGAAATGGGCAGTCCCAGTCAGCACTTTCTAGACAGATCTGATATCAAAATCTTCATTCTTATCCTCTTTTAAATTAAATAATTATTTTTATCAAAAAAAGTTGTATGGGGACCGGTGAGTAGCTGATCCCGAGTTTATAAATTTAACAAGTAAATACAAGTATCACACAAATAATACAATCATTAATGTTCGGATATTGTACACATTGAGATTTATTATTTCTCTTATTAATATCAAGACTAACCTATTTAACTTAAATAAAATTATTAATTGTGAGAATGATTTGATTATTTAATTTAAAGTAATAAAGAACAAATAATAATTTTGGAGATAAATTATACACGCAAGAAAAACCTAAAGTTATAACTTCACCTAATCATGCATATAATGAGTTCAGAGACTTTTCATTCAATTGAGTTGTTATGAACTATTAACCTAAAGCATCAAACTATCTATAAGCCTCTTTCGATAGTGAGAAAATATTGAATTTAAACCGATTAACTAAATATTTATGTTAATTAATTTAAACTAAATTCATTAAGGTCAGGTTCCAATCTTGTCTATGTATGCTCTTTTAGTATATGTTTATCATTCAGAGAAATCTATTCAACGAATAAGATCACACACTATTATTCCCACAGTTAACACAAATTCTCTCTGTCGAGTTACTAAGGATTTATCAAGATTATTCTATATGAACCAAAAAATAAAATATATGTTCAAACACAGAGAATAATAAATAATCAATAACAAATCCAAAAAGAAAAATATACAAATTAATTAATAAACATGTTTAAGATCCATTACAACCCTATATTTAATGAATTAGGTATTCATAACATTTAATAAAAACGAGTTAATCATTGTAACAAACCAATAACTCGCAAAAGATAAAGCTAGAGAAAAGAGAAGAAAAAACTCTCATGTGCAATTTTCCTCCTCAAACTCCACGACCCGTTGAAGCACTCGATCTTGTCTTGCTCTAGGCATTTTTCTATGCTATGGAGGCTCCAAAATTGTGTTACGAGACTTCCTTTCAGGGTTTAGGACGGACTTGTGCTTATATATGAGGTCTTGGGGGTTTTCCTTTTTAAGAATCTTTAAATTCTGTTCAAATTAGGATTTCCGGGCATATTGGCGCGCCATTGTGCTTCTATTGGCAAGGCAAAGAGCAACACTCGCACGCCCACACACTCTACACGTACTGGTTCTGCGGTGTAACTTAAAATACTTGTAAATTTCTCGTCATTTGGCCAAATCATGCATTGTTTATATGTACGCATTCATCTTTGATTTTTATTTCCAATGAAAATTGAATCACCACATTTGGACATCGTATGAAAAGTTATAGCTAAAACACTGAATATTGTGCAAATCAAGAGGTCACTGGTGAAAATCACCTTGATTTGTAAATACAATATCAAAACACTCAAGAAACTCGAATTAACTCACAAAATATCATATTTAAGGGCGATAAATACGATATATTGACCGCTCATCAATGTTGGGGTTTGGGGCAGTATGTTTGGGTTACGCAACGGAATGCGGGAAAATCAAATTTTCCGATTTCTTTAATTTTTCTTGGGTACTCAATACTCAAAAATAGAATATTTACCCATAGAAATCATAATTTTAGCAAATTACCGTAAAGCCTCAAATCTTTCAATTTTAATCATTTTAGTCCTAAGTTGTTCAAAACAAGCTTAGGTGATTTTCAATCACAACCAAAATGATTAGTACATCAAATATACATGAAAACAAAATTCTGAAATTTTTTTTCAGATTTTTCAGTAATTACCGAAAGGTCCCAATAGTTTGTATTTTGATCATTTTGGTCCTAATTTATCAAATACAAGATTTGTTGGAATTTCTACGGCCCCAAGGATTGAATACAAAGCATGAAATACATGTGAATACAACGAGGGAGTTGCGGAATACTCACATCGATCGGTTGAGCGACGCGCGAGGCAACAAAACTCTTTTTCTGCCCACTGCAGCTCACGACAATGCACTGCTTTCCTCTCCAGATTCGGCCATTGTTGCTCCTTGAACAAGCTCCAAGCTTCGTCAAATGATTCCAAGCTCACGGGTGGACTTCCCTATCACCTTCGCATGTCTCTCGGAGTGCTAGCTCTTGATGATTTTGCCGCAAAATAATCGCACTTGTGCTTCCCTTGCTCACGGTTTCTGGGCAGAAACCAGTGACGAAATAGCCCCAAGGGCGTGAGAGAGAGAGAGAAAACGAGAGGAGAGATAGATGTGTAAGTGTTTTGCAAAAATGTGTATCAAATACAATTTACTTGATTTTAAAAAATCAATAATTAATTTACCAATTTCTTTCCAAAAGTCAAATGGCCATAATTGCCTACCACTTCCATCAACTCATCAATCCATCAATCAATGAATAGTGACTGGTGTCAATCACTCAAAGTGAAAGACATCCATCACTTGATGACGAATGATGTGACGCTAGATGCGACTAGCGATTTGACACTTGATTTGACTTGCGTGCCGCACTCGAATTCGAAATGCGAATGCGCTCATAAAACAATCTCGGGCTCGGGTTCGCTAATTCCAAATTAACGAATTTTTCGTTGCGACGTAATAAATGATATGCCTAGCCAAATCAATATTCA
>SKCR01052275.1:0-21438 GCA_019454045.1 Zanthoxylum bungeanum | reverse complement strand
ATCACCTTCCTTTGACTCCTTAAAGTGCTAGCTTTGTAGAATTTTGGAACAAAAATCCATGGGAGAGAAGAGAAGCTCTCGTTTTTTACAAGGAAGAAGAGAGAATAAGTTGCTATGAATAGTAACCTTATCATGCTTCCAAAGTTGACTTGGTTTATATAATAAGTTTGTGTGTTAGAATTGGTTTGAGTGTATTATAAGCAATCCAAGCTTTACTCAACCAACAAATCAAGCCCATGATTTAAGCCTAACCACTTCCATCACATGTCTAACATGTTAATGTAAGTGAAGTGGGCCCCACCATTTTTAAATTTGAAATTTAAGTCGGCTAACTCAACACGCAATTTCGCTCAGGCTCGGGTTCGTTTAATTCCAAACTAAACAAATTTTCTGTTGTGACATAATTAAATACTTGTATAGATACAAAGACAAAAAGTCCCACATTGTTTCCTTCTAATTTTTTTTTTTTTTATTTTAATCGAACCCAGTCTTACTTAAGAGACTTAATCCCGAATTCACAATTTAATTAAATAATAATGCCCAGCATAATTATTACGAAAGTTGCTTACGAATTAATTCTAAATTAATTCGTTTGCCCGAATTAAAATCCAATTTTAATTCTGTTTTGAAATCTAATTTCAATTAATATATCTAATATATTATTTTTAACCCAATTAAATAGTAAAATCCAATTTAACTAGTAAATTTACTTTGCCAATTAATTCCAAATTAATCAATTTCTCTCTTCTAGTCGAATTAATCCCAGATTAACTCTTGCCGTAATTAATCCTAGATTAATTTTCTCTCTCTCATAATTAATCCCAGATTAATTATGTTCAAGTCAAATGTCATCGGTGAATCTTTGGGAGGCGACCCAAGAGTCCCTGGATATGTTGGCAGTAAATACGGTCATCGGACTATCCTAACATGTGCGTACCCGATACCACGTTCTTACCAATTTACAAGACATGGTTGGCTTCTAGTAAAGCACTGTGCCTACACAATTCTCCAGAAATATTCTTTTAAGGAATATATAATCTATATCAGGCGTAGTATACATAGTATTGCGTATTTCGATCCTGTATCAGATGTCACATGCTAGGCCTGAGGCTGGAGTTGTGTCTGCTCCGTACGAAACATATATCGGATCACAAGAAACTAGTCTCTTTACGATCGAAAAGTCATGACCTAGTCATATGATGAGTGGTATTTATATCACTATTTCCCACTCATCTAACCTAATATTTTGTATAGTTTCTCGGGTTTTGTGAATATTTTGATGTGTTTTGTGTTATTTTGTAGATAAATAAAGTTTCAGGACATTCTGGAGGTGATTTGGAGCAAAACAGTGAAAATTGGCAAAAATTGAAAAATGGTAATTTTTCCGCGTTGCAACGCGCAAACCCTTGGAGTCGCGACGCCTAACGTACGCTGGACATGCTAACGTGCGCCGGCTGCCACATGTCAAAATTAAGTCTTTAATCGGACTTCCAAAACGACGCTGAAACCTCATTGACAGATGGATTTCAGTCACGTCTGGCTGAAGACGAAAAATTTAGCGCTAGTAGGGAGGCAACCCATGCAATTTATTGTAATTTCTATTTTTATATTTTATGTATACATGTTGTAGAGATTTTAATTTTGTGTGTTATTTTTGTAGGGAAAAGCACAAATGGAGCATTTTAAGACATAATGAATGGTGTTTGGCAAAGATAAGAGATAATTCATTAAGCGATGGCTGAGTAAGGAATGGATTCTTGAGACACATCCTAATGAATTTATACTAAGCGAATGACGTATTGCGTACACAATTTCGTTGCCTTAATTATTGCTTGGATTTGCTTTTCTGTTGTAATTATCTTTATTTTCGTAGACATGATCCAGACTTTTTGACATTTCACGATTTCTTTTGTTTTGTTTAGCCAATAAACGTCCAATGGAAGATACTAGTGCTATTATTACTCACCCTTTTTCAGGTACTATAAATTCAACTCATCATTGCACTTTTGAAGACATCCAGAGTAAAAAATGGAAGCCACTTCAAGAAGACGAGTTGAAAACATCTGTGTGTTTTGCGGTACTAGTGTTGGTACTAAGCCACAATACGTAGAAGCAGCACAGGAATTGGGTCGAGTCTTAGCTGCAAGGAATATGCACTTAGTATATGGCGGAGGCAATCTTGGACTAATGGGGATTGTTTCAAAAGCCGTACAGGAAGGAGGCAGTCACGTTTTGGGAATCATCCCAAAACCCTTGGCAGAAGCAAATCTTATTGGATCATCAAACGGAGATGAACTGATCGTGCCAGGTATGTCTGAACGATTGGTAGAAATGATTAACCGTGCTAATGCTTTTATCGCTTTGCCATGTGGCTTGGGCACATTGGAGGAAATTTTTATAGTGTTAACTTGGGCGAACTTGAACATACACCAGAAATCAATTGGGCTGTTTAACGTTGATGGATTTTATGATTTTTTTTGTGAGTTTCTTGATGATGCTCGGAGAAATGGGTTCGTGTCAAAACCTATGAAAGAACTCCTCTATACTGCCAGAACTGCTCCATATCTAATAGATCAACTCTTAGCCTATGAACCACAAGTTGACCCTATCCTTTCAAAGATAAATTGGTCCGAGGATGATCGTGGTAAGAGGCGTCGAATTAATCTGGATCTTAACCTTTAATTTCCTGCAGAATTTCGGCTAACCAGGTATTATCTTCTAAACTATTCTTCTACTGTTTAAGACATTGGGGACAATGTCTCATTTAGGTTTGGGGGAGGAAATTAGTTGATCAGTACCTTGTATTTAGTTTGTGTGTTGTTTTTATTTTTAGTCCAAAATTTTTCGAAAAATTAAAAAAAAAATGAAAAATTTTCAAAAATTACAAAAATATTTTGCGTTTTTGTGTTTTTATTTTGACTAAAAATGTGAAATTGGTAAGAGATAGCTGAGTAAGGAGCTTCCACTCCTGAGACGTATCACAAACCTATTTTGAAATAAGTTAATTTTTGTTTATTTCCTTTTAAATTATTTAATTTGTGAATTCTCCATAAAACGGACTAAAATGGATCTTCATATACTCAGTTGGCAGGTATTATCAATATGCATAGTAACATACGGACATGAGTTAAAATTGAAAAGTTTGTAATATTCAGTGCTCTAGTTTAATTGGAGGAAGCATCTCAAAAAGCAATGGAATAAAAAAAAATCTGAGATCCGAGTTATTAAGTCTGTAAGGGTGTTTCAACACCTAGTGCCTTAAAGCCAACTGGTTTGGGAGTCACTGGCCCAAAGCTCGCTACATGGATCAAAGATGCTGTAAAAATATATATATCTGAAGTCTGAGTAATTAAGTCTGTAGGGGTGTCTTAACACTTGGTGCCCTAAAGCCAACTGGTTTGGGAGCCACCGACCCAACACTCGCTACATAGACGGAAGATATTGTATATAAATAAAAAAAATCAAAAAATCAAAGAAAAAATCAGAAAAATTATTCCATTGCTACAAAAAGGTGTGAATTCTGATAAAACTTTAGGACACAAATATTACTCTCTTATCAACTGCACTTATGACTGTTGCGGGCAAAAATGAGTTTTTTAATATTTTGTTGGTTGTGTATATGGAGAATGGTAAATATAATCGGAGAATTTACTTATTCGGTAATTTAGAAAGAGAGAAAACAACTAGTAACTTGGAGTAGAAATTTCACCTGATTAGTCACTAACTTCTTTATTCTCTTTTCGCTTGTCTTTTTGCTTTTGTGTGCATTAGTTTTACTTTCATTTTACTTTTGTAAAATGTTTGTGGGTATCATTGTTGTAAACCCTCACGAGACTACAACTCGTCCACTATGGACACCTATGGGTTTAAAGGCTTGTTGCATACGCTAAATGCAACCGTGATCCCTACGAAAGTGGCTTAGTTAATTTTATTTTTGTTATTTTATTTTATGTTTTGCTCGAGGACTAGCAAAATGTTAGGTTTGGGGGTGTGATGAGTGGTATTTATATCACAATTTCCCACTCATCTAACCTAATATTTTGTATAGTTTCTCGGGTTTTGTGAATAATTTGATGTGTTTTGTGTTATTATGTAGATAAATAAAGTTTCAGGATATTCTGGAGGTGATTTGGAGCAAAACTGTGAAAATTGGCAAAAAGGGCAAAATGGTAATTTTTCCGCGTCGCGAGGCCTAACGTGCGCTGGACATGCTAACGTGCGCCGGCTGCCACGTGTCAGAATCTGAGAAATTGGACTTGCTAACGTGCGCCGGATCTTTCTAACGTGCGCCGATCTTGCTAACGTGTGCCGGCTGCCACGTGTCACCATCATAGAAGATCTGCTAAAATGCGCTGGCTGCCACGTGTCGAAATCTCATTGGACCAAAGCAAGCGCGTGCCACGTGTCAATCTCTCATTGGACCGAATATTGGACAAATCACATGTTGCCAAATGTCGACCTCTCATTTGACCGATCCTAAGCGCGTGCCACGGGTTAACTTTTCATTGGACCGAAAAACCAGCCAATTACCGTGCGCCACATGTCACCTTCTAATTGCGCCGCTATACTGCATGACATGTGTCACCTCCTGATTGTGCCGACAATGCGCGTGGTCAAAAGTCATGTTGACCGAAGACGCGTTCTGGCGTCGCAACGCTGGGCTGTTTGGCGTCGCGACGCCGGACCCAGAATTTGCCTATAAATTCAGGCCTTCTTCACTTCATTTGGTGTGCTTTCCTTGGGAGTTTTTCCCTGTTTTTAGAGGATTGCATCTAGTTTTTGTAAATATAAATAATATTTTAATTATGTGTTTTAATTTTCAGTAATAATAGTAGTTCTTCTTCTTATCTTTTCTTTTATGTTTTGTAGTTAAATTTCCGCTGGGGTAAAATGTGAAACATTTAATATAATTATCTAGGTAAATCTCACTTAACTATAATTTATAAATTATAATTTAACCGGATAAATTAATGTCAAACTCTATTACCGCCTATATGGTCGAGTTAAATATAAATTACTTTACCGCCTATATGGCTGGTCTTTATGTGACAGATAATTACCGCCTATATGGCTGGTGTAGTTGGACTAAATGGATTACCGCCTATATGGTTGGTTTTAAATGTTTAACATTATTAATTCCTGAGAAAGCAGAACATAAAATAATTTATATAGTATAATAAGTGAGATTCCTAGATGAGAAATATTAAATGTGGATCCTCTAACCCCAGCATTTTATTTTATTCTAGGGAAGTGATGAAACACAATATTCACACTTAATAATTGATTTTCTTTTTATGGGTAATTCTTTAGTTTGTTTATTGAGTCTTAAGCTTAATGCTTCTTGTTGTCTGATCACTATAAGATTGATATGGTAAACTTAAAATGAACTAGACATAGGGATTTTAGGTTTCAGCCTTAGATTCAATAGCCCACGATTTTCCTTGAGGATAGATAACCCTTTAATAGATTTCCTTACAGGATAGACATATACCTGTCGGGCGGGGGTAGCCATAATTGGAACTTAATCTTAATGAATCCAGGTAATTTGGTTGACATAGACATATGGTTCAATTGGGTTATACTGGGTATTTGCGTCTGACCATCGACAGAGGCTTTTGCATATTTTCGTGTTCCAGGTTAGCAAACTAATTTATTACACATAGATAAGAGAATCAATTCATCTTTATAATAATATTGTGTGGAGTCACGACCCTAGATCTTTGAGTCTTTCGTTTTATTTTCCTTAGTATTTTCTTTTGAGTATGTTTTTATTTTAATTAGCAAATCCACATTCAACCAACCAAAAGCAATAAATTCCTTTCTCCCTATAATTAGATACCTGTAAATAAATAGTATCAATATTTAATAACAACAGTAGGAATTAAGTCCTCGTAGGATCGATATTTTTATACTATTTGAACGATATGTACACTTGCGTTATACGTGTGTGTTTACGTCGGTCATCATACTTCCTCGATGGGTATAGCACTTAAGAGTACCAGTTCTGTATCCCTCCGTGATCATTATCTCCATATGACTGAAGTGATACTTCCATCATGACATCACACCCAATACACTACGATTCTCAGTATACCCAGAAGAGGCGTACACAGAACCTGTTAAAGCCCCGGATGACCAAAACCAAAGTATACGTATTGTCGCAAGTATTAGCGATGCAAGTCTCAAGTTAAGACTAAATACATCTACCCTGATTCGGATTCCCATAGACACATAGTCATACTACCAATGGAACTCTGAGGGGTCCATCCAGAGCGAAGCTGTTCATGTACCATCGGCAAATAGAACCTCCTATCACATTTGCATAAGTATCCAATATTTAAATATATGAGAACTATGTCGTTAAGCTTCCATAACGCGCACAAGTACAATACTAGCCTATTCCGCATTATCGATGTCCAGTCTCGATAATACTACGACTAGGGATATTTAATGATTAAACCTTAGTGGATTAATATTGTCTCATATCTTATTAATCTGATACTAATCATATGGACTTTTATCATTTATATATCCAGGTTATCCAATTACAAATGATAAAAGAGTAATTTCCTTTGTCACATAGTTAATTTTATACAAAAATACCATGTTCTTTACAAAATAGTGATGTTATGGGTCATAATTATCCAACAATCTCCCACTTGGCCTATAGCCAATCACTCAAGTGTCAAACACTTGAACTATATACGAGTCGCTCAAACTTATGCTGAGATATCACTTTCGTCAGCGGATTTGCAAGGTTATCATCTGATGCGATTTATTCGATCATCACATCGCCACGATGTATGATCTAACAAATCGGATGAAACAGTTGAAGTACATACTTGGATCGATGATGAGACCGCGGTTCCTTAGCTTGTGTTGTAGCCCAGCTCAGCTACTAACAGAACTACTCCTAATCCAATTAGGAGTTTATAGATCCAAAATGCTTCTTTTGTTGCCTCAGCTGCAGTAATATTCCGCTTTTATTGTTTAATCGGCAACAGTATCTTACTTGGAATATTTCCAGCTCACTGTTCCGTTATTCAAACTAAATATGTACCCTTATTGCGACTTACAGTCGTCTTTATCGGTTTGGAAACTTGCAGCGGTGAACCCAGTCACCTAAAGTTCTCTTTTCCCCATATTCTCATAAAGCATCCTTAGTTCATCCAAGATACTCAATGATGTTCTTTACTTCAATCTAGTGATCATCACCTGGATTGGCCTGATTGCGTCTACATATGCTCAAATCATATGAGACATCAGGTTGCGTACATTTCATAACGTACAAGCTGTGGAAGAGTGTCAGCAGCTTTCTAGATCTATCCCAGTAGATCTTTATTCCTAGAATAAAGCCTGCTTCTCCCAGGTTTTTCATGGAGAATTTTATGAAAGTCAAGCTTTCACCGATTATAGTATGGGAATGTTATTGCCGAGAAGCAATACATCATCAACATAAGGACAATGAATGTCAGTGCGCTCCCAATAACCCTCTTATATACACAAGAATCATCTTGGTTTTGAATTAAATCATATACCATTATGATTACATCAAAACGATGGTTCCAAGAACGCAATGCTTGTTTCAATCCATAAATGGATCGATTTAACTTTCAAGCTTTGTTTGCATGTTTTGGCACGATAAAACCGTCAAGATGTTGCATACAAATATCCTCCAAAATGTTTCCATTAAGGAAAGCAGTTTTGGCGTCTAGCTGCCATATTTCATAAATGAAATATGCAGCATTAGCAAGCATTATCCGAATGGATTTAATCATGGCAACAGGTAAAAGAGTTTTGTCGTAATCGACACTTTGTTGATGACGATACCCTTTCTATATAAGCCTAGCTACATAAATATATATGTTTCCATCCATGTCTGTCTTCCTTGAAGACTTATATAGTACCAATAGGCACAATGCCTTCTAGTACATCAACCAATATCCAAACATGGTTGGTATACATGGTATCCATTTCGGACTTCATGGAACTTTGCCATAAAAGGAGTCGATACCTTGTATCACTTCCTCATACGTAGTCGGTCCATCTTCCTCAATAAGATTAATATCTACATTAGGTGAGATCAGAAACCCATACCTCCCAGGTTGTTTTCTGACTCTCTCCGACATACGCGGTTCTTATGTATTCAAAGATTGTGGTACAGTTTCATCCCTAGTGAACTGTTCATGTTCTGTAAGGGAGTCAGTGCCAGGAACAGTATTACTCCAATTTTTATCGAGTTTTAAGTTTCCTCCCACTTGCCACTGCATTTAGGAATTCCTTTTCGAGGAAAACCACATGGAGAGCAACAAATATATTTTTCTCTTATGAGTTGTATAAGTACTATACTTTGGTTTCCCTAGGATAACCTACAAATAGGCACTTATCCGATTTGGTTTCTAGTTTGGTATCATCTAAACGTTTAGAGTATGCCTAGCATTCCCAAATCTTCAGGAATGAGAAACCCGGTTTCTTTCATGTTCATATCTAATATGAAGTCTGTCTAATAGATTTTCATGGAACCTTATTCAAAATAAGTATTGCATTATTTAATGTGTATCCTCAGAAGGAAATCGGTAGCTCATAGCGACTCATCATTAACCTTACCATGTCCAACTAAGTTCGGTTTCTCCGTTCGGACACACCGTCCGACTGACGTGTTCCGGGAGGAGTCCACTGTGGAAGAATACCATACACTTTCAAGTAATCTTGAAACTCATATGTTTAAGTATTTTACACTATGGTCCGACCGTAATATTTTTAATACTTTTACCGGTCGGTTTTCTTACTTCGTGTCGAAACTTTTTCAATTTCTCAAAAGTTTCCGACTTGTGTTTCATAAGATACACATAACCATAACGCGATGCCACATCCGTAAAGGTTACGAAGTATTCATATCCACCTCTAGCCTAGCTAGACATGGGCCCACTTACGTCACTATGAACGAGGGCTAACAGATCGGTGGCACTTACACTTGTACTAGATATAGAGATAATATTTCTAGTTAAACTATGTACATTTTAACAGTCTTCTAATTTAAGTACATGCCCTAAGGGCAGTTCCAAAACTTAGGTTTCTACGGCCAAAACAACGACTCTCGTCTCGTTTCTGACTTGTAGGTCGATCTCATCTGAAACCAGTCTCCTGCTAATCAGCAGATTTTGCACATCAGTATATATATTTATGTACCACATCCAGTATCAAAATCCAATTCTTAAAACTAGTAGTGACATGTTTATAAAAAATATACCTGAAGTCGGAGCTTTGCCCCACCTTCATTTCCTTCATGTCTGTCTTGTCCATACGGCAGTCACGCTTCCAGTGACCCCATTTTCCACAGCTTAGGCAGACATCTTGGGATATGTCATTTGTCTTCCAAGAAGACTGTGACGATTTAGCCTTGCCCTTTTTCTTCACACCGCTAGAAGCCTTCAGCCAAGCCTTGGCTCTCTGGAATGTCGAAGTAAGATGCGTCTTGCAATTCTTGCCTTTTAGAAGCTCTGGCTGTGCTTCCTTGAGCATAGCCATTAACTCTCCAAGAGTTCTCTTTTGGTTCATCATGTTGAAGTTCATGACTAACCCGCTCCAAAATTCAGGCAGAGACTGTAAGATCAAATCTATGGAAGTCTCGGCCTCATAGGTAATGCCCAGCTTACTTAGCTGTTCGATGTCAGTAATCATCTGCGACACCTAGTGCTCGACAGACGTACCCTCCGACATACGCGAGCGAAAGAGCTTCTTTTGCAATTCGTACTTGTAAGATCTAAGGTTAGATCTATGAAGATCCTTTAATTTCAACATCATGGTATAAGGATCTAATCCTTAGTTCTGACGATGAAATTAAAGGGTCATTGCTGCAAGCATAACAGATTGAGCACTAAAGTTATCATCACGATGAGTCTTCCAAAGCTCATGCTCTACTATTTTCTCAACTTCGGGCTCAGGCCTGAGAGGTTTCTCTATCAAATAGAGTAACTTCTCAGCTCCTAGGACTATCCCGAGATTCTTTTCCCAATTTGAAAATTAAAGCCATTAAATACATTTTCACCCAGGATTATGTCTTTTGACGCAAATCTTTCAAGTCATCTTGATTGCTATAGTCTAACTATCCAATTAATGATTTCGGGTACAATCTAATGTAATGATTACTATAGTCTAACTATATAATTAACTACAATTTGATTGGTTACTTTCAAATGTATTGATTACTATAGTCCAACTATATAACCAACTACAAATGAAGTAGTTTGAATACGGTCCAATTGTTCAATTAAAACAACAATTTAATATTAGTCCAACTAATATATTTATATTTTAATGACGAAAAATAAAATGAGCGCGTATTGGAAAGTATCTAAACGAAATTGCAAATTTAATACTTGCCTCCCACTATTTTTCGGCGAGCCTCTAACCCTCTGTGGATTACTCGGGAAACCTAGTTTCCTAGTGGGCTAGGATCCCGTTAAATAACACACAACCTTGACTTTGGCCAACAAGTTGTATGAAACTTAACTAGGTAGATCTCTAAGATCAATTGGATCACATCAAATTCCTAGATCCAGTGGGTGGACCTCCAAGTCTGAAACATATATCCAATATATGTAAATATATCCAATATATTTCTTAACCTGTTTCCTCTGAATCAACTAAGCCTCGGCTTTGGCTCAACAAGCTTTATGATTCCAGTTAAGCGTGACCCATTGACAGTGGGAAAGCTTCGTAATCGAAGTCGATGAACAAGAAGTGACCTTGACTTTAGCCAATAAGTCACAACCGCCCAAGACATACGATATGGAACAAAGCTTACGTGGTTCAAACACATCCGCGATGGACAAAGGTCTTGACTTTGGCCAACAAACCAATGTCAATCTTGGATTTTGAGAGAGAACCACTAAATGGAAGGAAAAACGCTTAATATTATATTGAGGGTTTTTTCACGTAAATTGGCAATCAATTTATTATCTTTGATTAGGTTTCATCATACACCCTTAAACATGCATTCTAAAATCATAATAAGGCGCGATAAAATTTAATAATGATATGCGGATGGATATATAATAAATTGTTCCTAGAACAAATCTCTCAATTTCCTCTCTCTCGCTAGCATTATTCATATTTCTACCCAATTACATATTACTTCTAAAGAAACCTCATTTACATTGAGGGGAATTGGTGAGAAGAGAAATACAAAGAGAATAGATATAATAGGCTGGACACGCAGGTCCAATTTAAATAAATTCTAAATTTATTACAATAATTTCCAAAATTGCCCTCACCAATCTAATACCCATCCGATATACATTATTCATACAATACATCCAAGTATTCACACAAAGCATGTTATTCAATCAATCTAATCCAATTAATTAATCTTTGAATTAATGACCATCCAATGTTGAAACAATGATTTGATTTGTGCGAGTCCAACTCGTTTAAGAATAAATACTCAAAATACGTATTCTTGAATTATATCGAACTATAATTTCAAATCCAAGTTAAATTGTATCCAATATTAATTCATGTTTAATTCCAAATTAAACAATTACACTTTCAATAGTGCCTTTAAGGACTTGGATTCCAAATCCAATCCAAATGGGTCTCAAAGGCCCAATTAGCATCTAATACTATTCAATTAAAGTCCAATGGGCTTTCAATTGATTCTTTAGGCATGGGCTTTGGCCATTATGGATCAAACCCAAAATGCCAAGCCCAAGTTAGGAATCACCCTATGCCATAAAATCAATTTAGGCTCATTAGGCCAAATTAAATTATTAAAGGCCCAATGTCATATTTTTGGACTTTATGGAAATGGTTTAGGCCTAAATATGATCCAAGACCAAAATTTGGCTCAACCAAGCCCATTAGCCCAAATACAACAATTAAATTAATACATTATTCCAAATTACATATTAATCCAATTCAAGTGTAATTAACATAATTAATCAACTAATCTAATGTTTCCAAAACATCAATTTAATCCAATTAATCATGTCTAATCATTCAATTCATGTCCAACACAAATTGAAGCAAAATCAATCCTCCAACAACATGCATAACTCACGACAATAGCAATAAAAATCATTCAATTTGATTTCAATTCAATTAAATCAACATTCAATATTTCTTCATGCTATTTAACACATCCAATTGTCAAATTTCCAAAATTCCACCATGAGTTCATCTAGGGTTACATTCGGCCAACATAAGGATTTTAGGGAAACTTTGATCCAATCAATTTTTCACAATCCTATGATGCACAACTCTAAGTTATCGTCATCTAACATCAACCAAACATCCAATTTGGCATTTTCATGCTCCAAACAAAAATACCCAAATTAAAGTTTAAGAACCCTAGAATCAAATCATGCTTAGAAACCTCTCTGATACCATTGTTAGTGTCCTAGACATGCCAATGATCTCTAAGGAATGATTTGTGTGTGAATAATCTAAAGTAAATTGCGGAAATTACTTACAAAAATTGGTAGAATTTCAAAACTTTTTCATGGATGATAGAAGCTCCAAGCCCTCTTTGTTGTTCCAAACTCATTGGTGAGTCTCCCTATCACCTTCCTTTGACTCCTTAAAGTGCTATCTTTGTATAATTTTGCAACAAAAATCCATGGGAGAGAAGAGAAGCTCACGTTTTTGACAAGGAAGAAGAGAGAATAGGCTGCTATGAATAGTAACTTTAACATGCTTCCAAAGTTGACTTGGTTTATATAATAAGTTTGTGTGTTGGAATTGGTTTGAGTGTATTATAAGCAATCCAAGCTTTAGTCAACCAACAAATCAAGCCCATGATTTAAGCCTAACCACTTCCATCACATGTCTAACATGTTGATATAAATGAAGTGGGCCCCATCATTTTTAAATTCGAAATTTAACTCGGCTAACTCAACACGCAATTTCGCTCGAGCCCAGGTTCATTTAATTCCAAACTAAACGAATTTTCCGTTGCGACATAATTAAATCCAATTTAATTAAATAATAATGCCCAGCAAAATTATTACGAAAGTTGCTTACGAATTAATTATAAATTAATTCGTTTACCCGAATTAAAATCTAATTTTAATTCCGCTTTGAAATCTAATTTCAATTAATATATCTAATATATTATTTTAACCAATTAAATAAATTAAATAGTAAATTTAACTATTAAATTTACTATCTAATATATTATTTTAACCCAATTAAATAAATTAAATAGTAAATTTACCTAACTATATATACTTTGCCGATTAATTTCAAATTAATCGCTTTCTCTCTTCTAGTCGAATTAATCTCAGATTAACTCTTGCCGTAATTAATCCTAGATTAATTTTCTCTCTCTCATAATTAATCCCAGATTAATTCTGTTCGAGTCAAATGTCATCGGTGAATCTTTGGGAGACGACCCAAGAGATCCATGGATATATTGGTAGTAAATGCGGTCATCAGACTATCCAAACATGTGCGTACCCAGTACCACGTTCTTACCAATTTACAAGACATGGCTGGCTTCTAGGAAAGCACCGTGCCTACCCAATTCTCCAGAAATATTCTTTTAAGGAATATATAATCTATATCAGGCGTAGTATACATAGTATTGTGTATTACGATCCAGTATCGGATGTCACATGCTAGGCCTGGGGCTGGAGTTGTGTCTGCCCCGTACGAAGCATATATCGGATCACAATCAACTAGTCTCTTTAAGATCGGAAAGTCATGACCTAGTCATACTTCCCCGATGGCTATAGCACTTAAGAGTACCATTTATGTATCCCTGCGTGATCATCATCTCTATATAAATGAAGTGATACTTCCATCTTGACATCACACCCAATACACTACCATTCTCAGTATACCCAGAAGAGGCGTACACAGAACCTGTTAAAGCCCCGGATGATCAAAACCAAAGTATACTGATTGTCGCAAGTATTAGCGATGCAAGTCTCAGGTTAAGACCAAATACACCTACCCTGATTCAGATTCTCATAGACACATAGTCATACTACCAATGGGACTCCGAGGGGTCTATCCAGAGCGAAGCTGTTCCCGTATCATCGGCAAACAGAACCTCATATCACACTTGCATAAGTATCCAATACTTAAATATATAAGAACTATGTTATTAAGCTTCCATAACGCACACAAGTGCAATACTAGCCTATTCCACATTATCGATGTCATGTCTCGATAATACTATGACTATGGATATTTAATGATTAAACCTTAGTGGATTAATATTGTCTTATATCTTATTAATCTGGTACTAATCATATGGACTTTTATCATTTATATATCCAGGTAATCCAATTACAAATGATAAAAGAGCAATTTCCTTTGTCACATAGTTAATTTTGTACAAGAACACCATGTTCTTTACAAAATAGTGATGTTATGGGTTATAATTATCCAACACATAGTGGTCCTTCTACTTGAGATATCACAGTGGGATATATGAGTTATCCTCCACACTTTGATGGCAGTCATGTCACTGATATATTCATGATCAGACCTATACATGTTCGTTGGGTATGGATTGATGCTCATAATATCCAGTGCGTATCAAGATAGGATTCGTCAGTCCTGTGTACAGGGTATAGGCATCCTCACGTGTTTACGATCTAGTAAATCCATGACCGTGGTATAACTTCGGAAATCAGTTCCGAGTGTTATTTAGAGATCATAAATTGAAATTCGACTATATTAAACCGAACGGGTTTTACGATTTTATCTATACCCCAGGTATAATATGGATAGCCTATGACGGATGGATTATACGTATGCAATGACCTCGGCTTGCATAGTTTAGTGAGATTATATGTGGTCGTCATAATTCATGAGTGGATGGATTATGGACACGAAATTAGATTTCGTGACGGATAAACCTAAACTTAGAGAGTCTCATAATATGAAGTGTACTCGTTCAGCACTTGGGCAACGCGTTATGAATATTATGGATTATTCATAATACTTCATCGGATTAAATGAGTTAATTCGAATCGTTTAATCGGTTAAACGATAACACATGCATAAGGGTTTTTTGGTCAATCGTAATTACTGTGTATTTTTATTTGATACATAAATGATTAGATACACATTAATTAATCGTCAAATGAGATTTTGACACGTGTCATATATATATATATATATTTGTTTTTATTGTAAATAAAAATACATATATAATATTAATTATATTAATTGATTATTTGGATATTTAATTGTTAAATATTTGAATAATTAATTAATTAAACTTTTTCTATAAATTTTATGAAATTTGTTTAATTATTATTGGAACAAATGGCATGAATTAATTAAACTAAATGTGTGCAATATTGATTGGATAACATAAAGTTTAATTTTATTAATTGGATTAAATTTTAGAAATTGACCTATTTAGCCCTAAAAGTCGGTCTTCTTATTTATTTTTTTGAAAAAAAAAATTTCATTTGCTTCTAATGAAGCATTTGGCCGAAACCTTCACCCAAAAACACTCTCCAAATTGTCTTTGATGATTTAAGGAGAAAATGAAGGAAAAATTCAAGAAAAGGCTAGGAAATCAAGAGATTAAAAGGTAATCTTCTACAACCCAAGCTTGGAAATTAGTTTCATGTTTTCTTGAATTCTTAGAATAGTTCTAGGGTTCCTTTGATTCATAAAAATTGGGGCTTTTGGTGTTGGATGATGGTATTGGAAGTGTTGGAATGTGTGAAGTAGATTTTGGATGATATTATTGTAATATTAGTCCAATTTGATCATTAGATGACATGTTGTCATTCTAGAGTGTTAGGGAAATTCTTGTAATGCCTAGAATTGTTCTTGGGTGATTCATATGTGGTGACTTGAATTGGTGTTGAGATTAATTTGATTAATGGTTAAAAATTGGATTTAAAGCATGAAATTTGGTAATTTCGGTTTCTGGATCAGGTCTGTGTAAACTGAAAATTCTGTGATGAATTTGATGTCATATAAATTTATTGGATGTGTTTGGGAGTTGGGAGTTGGAACAATTGTCGGAAAGTGTTTCGGAGTTGAAATAAGCAAAAACGGCCAAAAACAGCGTTACTTAGTGACTTTTGAGCCAACCGGGTGACGGCTTCCAAACAGTGAATTTGTCACTGTTTGGGAATCCCATGAACTGCCCAAACACTATTGGGCCTGACCTGGGCAGTCCCCATAAGTGTTGGGTGGTCGGTTTGGTCAAAAATATATTTTGCGTTATTTTACGGAAAAACGTTTTTCGTAAAAGTTTCGCGACGATTCCTTTATATTTATGTCGCTATTTGATATCGAATAAATAGGTTAAGGTGAAATATGAATAAATTATTCATATTAGATATTGAATAATTTATTCGGTAATTTGAAAAAGTTTTAAATTACGACTTCGCCGGAACCGCGCTTTCGCTGCTCCCTTCGCCCAAAACCCCAAAACAGATCAACCTTGAAAATGAAGACGAACAACTCTGGGAATGGAGAGGAACTCCGAGAATGGAGAACAACCTCAGGAATGAGGGCGAGCAAAGAGCCTCGATAATGAGGATGAATCAGGTAAGTAAAAAAACACATGTGTAGGCATTGCATTTTTGCATGTGAAACCCGATGATGAGTCTCAGTTGGAGGCACTACCTTTTAAGTCGCGGAAGCCCCGGGAAACGGACGTCGGAAGGGAGGAGTCAAGAATTGACTCATATTCGGATTAAGTTCGCTGGTTTAGCTTCGGGTTACTTGTTGGTTTTCCGTTTTAAAAAATTATGCTCGGCCCACACCCACCTAACCCACACAAGTTTAGCCCAAACACCTAACCAAGCCCGCACACAGCATCAAAACACCTATCCAAGCCCACCCACCTAATCAAGGCCCACACGCCCAAAGCCTTTAATACACACCCCAAATTAAATAATTATTAATTAAATTAAAACATTAACTAAATAAATATTAATTAAATTAATTAAATAAATAAATAAAATATTTACCAACATAAAATAAGTATATGTCTAATATAAACTAATCAAATATAACCATTCCTAACTAAATAATATATTTACCAATCTAAAATATTTGACTTCATAATCTAATAAGATATTTACTAATTAAAAATATTTGACTTCCTAATCAACACCAATCTAATCTTGTAACTTCCTAATTTATAATATTTTGTCCCCCCTCAATATTGTGTATACCATTCTTGAGAAGCCTAAATTAGAAACCAAGATCCTATTCCTTGTGAGACAAGGTGAAGCCCTAGCCATTCTCTATAAATAACCACCACCCAAAGCCATCCTGCTCTGGGAATGACTTCAATCTCCACGGCAAACCAATAACAAAAAAAAATATAAACCCTAACAGTCCACTCTCTCTAACACACGCCCAAGACATCAAGAACCTCTCATCTTACACACAAATCATAAGCCATAAACCCTAGATGACACCAACCCCACGGCCAAGCAAGAAAGGTGATCAAAACTCTTCTCTTCATCTCTCTTTCTTTTGGCCGTGAATACCACATCCTTCATCCCCTCCATTGTCGAGTTTCAACAGCCATTACCATCACCAAAATAACACCCAAAACAGCAGCCCTTTGCCGAGTTTCAGCCTTTCCAACAGCCCCTAAAATACCCTAAACCAGTGAGTAAAATACTGCACATCCAACCCTTAAAAAATTACAAACAAACCTGCACAAACTGGCCCTTAAAACACCCAAAACAGTCCCCAAAAACGTCAAAAATGGTGACCTGAACAGCAAGCAGAAATACAGAGGAAACAGTAGCAAAATGGAGGCCAAACAACAGCAAAACAGAGGCCAAACAGCAAGCAAAATAGCAAAACAGTGAGCCAAGACGCTAAACCAGTGAACTGGAGAAGTAACGGTGTGATAGCCCTTCCGACGGCGTGATGAAACGCGGAGTTCGAAAGTCGACATAAAAGGTTAGACCTGAGGGTATTTTCCACATTCATTTTCTGTTTTATTTGCATTATTTATTGAGTATTGCTTGCATGATTGTTATGTTGAAATGCATGTTGTGGCCCTTGAGTAGATAAATATGCATGGATTATGAGATATTATATGTTGTGGCTTTGGAATAAAATGAAAGATGTGTCAACTCTCGCGGTATATCGGATGGAAACCCGGACATAAATTTCATAGCCGATTCTGTTGGGGTTTGTGCTCACAGCGCCAATTCCCGGTTGTATTTCTGTTGAATACTTCTGTAAAACATTATTATTATGAATAATATATGCAGTTTCTATAATATAATCTATCTTTCTATATGGTAAAGACGTAATGACCCTAGAATGATTAGTCATGATACAGTTGCAAAAGCGTCGCAACGGACATTGAGAAGTATCATGACGTTGTCATTCTCAGACAGTTCCTGGTCAAGGTTTACACTACTTGGTCAGTATAGTAAACCCGTTGAGACCGGTACATGTCGTATACTGGAATATATGATTCCAATGGTTTCTCAATGAACCATAAGTCTTGGAGACTAGTATAGACGTGTAGGTGTTTATAGCGGATAAACACTGAACGACTCACCGAAGATTCTTAATGGATGGTACACCAGTGTCAATAAGAATCTTCTTGGGTTGAGTAGCACTTGTGATTCTTAGACTTGAGATGCCATTGTGGGCACATGAGACATCTTCTACACTTAGACGGCAGTCACGTCACCGATCTATTTAGATCAGACCTCCACTTGTTCGTTGGGTGTAGACAGATCCTCAGAGTGTCCTATGTGTATCAAGATAGGATCCGTCAGTTCTGTGTATCAGAGCATAGGTAGTCCATATGATTAGCAATCAGATAAAACCATGGGCCCATGGTAAAGTTTAGAAGCTAGTTCTAAACATTCTTTTTGAGATTACTAATAGAATAGTCGACTGGATAATCCCGATAGAGATTTGGCGTTTACATCTATATCTCTGGGATTTATCCGGATACCTGTGACGGGGGAATTATACATTTGCCATGACCTCGACCTGTATGGTTCAGCGAGATTATCCGTGATCGTCATAATCTACGGGTGGATAGATTATGGACACGAAATTTAATTTCGTGACGGATATACCTGAATCTAGAGAGTCTCAATAATGAAACATACTCGTAGAGCACTAGAGCAACATTAATAAATAATATTGATTTTTATAAAGTCGTTTAAAGTTTAAACGCAAGATACGTGCTAAAGGACTTGATAGTCATTTACCTAATTATTGTGTATTTACATTTAATACTTGATTAATTTAAATACACATTAATTAATAGTCAAAATGAGTTATTTGACTTATATCCTAAATGAATATATGTTTTTAATATTTAATGTAAATATTATACATATATTTAATATATTTGTATTTGATTAATTAATTAATTATTTAATTGTTAAATGATTAAATTAATTAAAATATAAATATCTTACATTAGGATATTTAAAGTAAATGATTTAGTTTCCTTTGTTGACTTAATTAAATATCTATTAAAGTGTTTTAGATATTTATGCAAGTTGATTAAATGATTTTGAAATGAAATTGAAATGAAATTTGATATTACAAGTCTTGAATTTTCGGCCAAGGCCAAAATGCACAAGTATATATTGTTCATTTTCTTTTCATTTGGTTAACCTAATACACTTTTCATAAAACTCCATTGAAAGAAACCAAGGAACAAGTGAAGGAGAAAAGAAAAACCAAAAGAAAAGCTTGGATTTGTAAGTTTTTCAAACTTACTATTAGAAAGGAAATTGTTCCTTAGATCTAGGCAACATCTTGTGATGTTCTTAAGTTATTATTTTCTTTATTTCTTGTGTTTTTATGATGGAAATTTTATTGAAAGTGTCGAGCATGTATTGTGAATGAAGGTTGTGACTATTGTAGTTGTAAGCTTTCTTTTAAGGTTTTGGAAACCATGTTGCTAATCTAGAGTTATTGACCCACTCTTAAATGACCTAGATTTTATTTTGAGTTGTTTCATTGTGTTGAGACTTGGATTGGAAGGAAGAATGATGATTGAAGTAATTGATTTAATGTATTTGGTCTAATTTGTCCAATTTGTGGAAATTGAAAAATTAGGGTTCATGACCAATTCCAAATTTGGGGATTTTCATATATGCTGTATATTTGTGTGTTATATGATGCATATAAAGTTCATGTTCATTGATTACATCTTGATGTGTTTTGAAGCATGAAATGACAAAGTGCACCAAATGGAACCTTAGTGAGGCTCTCGGCCTTGGAGAAAGATTTTTGGTATTTTGGTTGTTTTGGTGTTTTGATGTTTTGAACATGCTAAGTTCATCTTATAAATGATTTAGAATCATTCAAAATTGATTAGATCAATTTCGGACTAAAATGGACAAATACCAAAGTAAGGGTAATTTGGTAAATTCACTTAAATATGATTTATTGAATTTTATTTCATAATTTGGATTATTGGAATATTAAATAAATATGTTTATTTAATTAATTCGAGAAAAATTTTTGAAATCTGAAAATCGAATTTTCACCGCTTCCGCTGCGTTCCGGATTCACCCCCTAAAAACTCCTACAAAATGGTATCAGAGCGAGTCTGATTCTAGGCCACCTAATATGATTAGCCTTCATTGAATCAATGTTTAATCATGTTTTCTTGACTATATGCATGTTTATTAGGATCTAATTGGTTAGATTTAGGGTGTATGACACTAGCGGAAAATCCCTAATTAATAAGGTTTGAATGTAATTATGTATTTGATGCATGTTTTATGGTCCGTCTTGTCAATACGGATTATGAATACTTCTTTGTGACTACATCCGAGACCGTGCCTCTGCTTGAAGATGTAGCCGATAAAGATTTATTTATACCAGATGTATATCAGATACTAGGTCATTCAAGTAAAAGCGGAATTCTGAACGTGCCCTAGCTGTCAGGATTACGTAAGTAACTTGAGTTTATCATTGACGAGTTTAACCTTGGTACGTCTCCTTGTGGCCTGCCTTCGAAGCGACAACGAGAAACGGCCAGGACCGGAAACTTAGGAGTTATTAGTGAATGATTGACAAATGAGTTGTCTACCTGATGAATATACGTAGGCGAGACCGTGCCTCTGCTGTGAGCCGAAATATATTCACAGGATCCACTTTTCACTATTATTTAATTTAATTATTAAATATTTGTATTCTGTTTTGGGATTACAGTATTGCATGATTTAGTGGGAGGGGCATATTAGATTAAAAATCCATGATCTAGTTTATGCTTTTGATATTATATGAAACGGCTTAATTTCTGCTAACCATTTTTCATGATCTATATGATAGATTAGCGATGGCGGCACAATCCACAAATCAGTTTGAGCGTATGCTTGATGCGAACAAACTAAAGGCGCTGAGAACTTTGCAGACTGGGAATTGGATTTGAGGATTGTCCTCGATTCCGAAAAGCTGGGTTATGTTCTTGAGGGTCCGTTGCCCCTTGCAGTGGGT
>SKCR01052274.1:0-21615 GCA_019454045.1 Zanthoxylum bungeanum | reverse complement strand
GATTAAACTTTTATAGATTGATACTGTCTCATATCATCTCAATCCAGTATTAATCATATGGACTTTCGCCATTTATTAATCAAAGTAAATATTATTACAAAACGGCAAAAGGCAATTTCATTATCACATAGTTATTTTGTACAATAATACAATATCATTTACAAACAGTGACACTATGGGACATAATGTCTAACACTTTTATGTCACGGGAGCCGCGGGAAACGGTCGTCGGAAGGGGAAATTCAGAATAAGTATGTCATCAAGTTCATTTCACAAGTTCACTGTTTTCGTTCGTGTTGCGTTTGTTACCACGTTCGAACGTCAAACAGATTGTGGGCATTCGTGCAGCGTTCGAAGAGGCGTTCAAACGGTGTCTGTATTTCTGGTTTTGCTGCTAGCCTCACACCCAAGCCCAATTAGCCCACCAAAGCCCATTAAAATATTAATTAAATCATATACCAAATTAAATGAAATATTAATTAAATCATATACCAAATTAAATAAAACATTAAATAAAATCATGCCTAATTAAAATCAATCAACCAATATTATTCCTAATTAAAAATATTGACTTCCTAATCTAACAAATTAAATGCCCAATTAGCAGCAATCAAATATTCAACCTTCCTAATTCACAAAAATTTGTCCCCCCCTCAATCCATTGATTTCCTTATCCAACACCAAATCAAATCCTCTCTTTCATGCCAAAATCCCTTCCTTGTGAGACAAGAGGAAGCCCTAGCCCTTCTTTATATAATACAACCCCTAACCAAGACATGCACCCGGCTGGCTCTCCATTCACACAAAATAAAAACACAAAAACCCTAGCAACCCACGCCTAACATACACAACAACAAGAAGCAATTCCTTCCTCCTCACTTACCCTCCATAACCGAAACCAAAACCCTTCCCCCCTAGCTGAGAATCACAACCGAAACAGCCCCATAAATCCCATTATCATCACCGAAAAAGTCCTGAGAAAATTACCCTGACAGTGACCGAAACTGCACTCCCCCAAACACCCTTCACCCACGCAAATACAGCCCCTCTAAACCCTCTGAACAACCGAAAATAACAGCCCCTATACAGCCTTGATACACTACCAAAACAGTCCAAAAACCGCAACCCAAAGCAGCCCCCATTCATCACAAAACAGTCCCTTATTTGCCTTAAGACAGTGACCAAAATACGGCGGCAATACGGCAATAAAACAGCAGCAAAACAGCAGCAAAACGGAGTCAAAACAGTAGCTTGAGCAGCGAAACAGTTAGGTAAAATGCAAACCAGTGAACCAGAAAAGTTGAGGAGCTTTAACCCTTCCGATCTCCGTGAAACGCAAGTCCAAAAGTCCACAAAAAAGGTTAGACCTGAGGGCAACTTGTATTTATTATCTTTCATTTGTCTTTTATTTATTTTAATATATTATCGCATGAGAGTCGTTTTGTTGAGGCATGATGTGAATTCCGGATGAACGGAATGCACGTTCTCTTTTGTGGTATATCGGATGGAAACCCGGACGTAAATTTTGTAGCCGAATCCGAATGGACGGTAGTACTGTCTGCACTCGGGATACAACTCCACGTACCACTTGAGAGATACATGTATTCCGTTTCATCCAAACTTGTATTTGAGCATGATGTAGTTATCACGTTATTTATTTATTTAGCCTGATTAGGCCTAGTGCATTATTTATTCTTAAGCAAGATTTAGCCCTTAGTATGTTAATCTTTATGCATGATTTAGGTATCCATGTGATTAGATATGTCGTTGTTGTGATCCTGTTTGAATGTGGTATCTAAAACCATATGAATGTATGCAATCTGCCAGTTCTCGTTCGAACGCGTCATCGAACGCAACTCGAACGCGAACCTTCTGTTTACCGTTCGAACGCGCATGCATTTTGTATCATCAGGTCTGGTCCCGTTTCTAACGCGTTATCAAACGCTACACGAACGCGAACCTTCTGTTTACCGTTCGAACGCGTTTACGAACACTACACGAATGCGCACACACTGAACTGAGTCTGTCTTATCATATTTATGCATAATTACCTCTTGGGTGATATCTCTTGCATTATGTAGTCAATCATATTATTTGTATTCCTCCTTTATCCATTCGAGGTATTCATGAGATATTACTCAAGCATGATTAGGTTTTCTTAGTTTTCCATATCATATGATTGGAATATGTTCATGAGATTGCCATGTGATGTTGTATGTTGTGATGATTAATTTCATGCATGTGAACTTAGAAATATAATTATCATTGGAAATAAGTTGTTTAGGCTTGGCTAAATTATTGCATAAATCCTAATATTACAAGTGGCATAAGTAAGGGACCATTCCGAACCCAACGGTTTGAGGTCTTCCCTTGCGAGGGGTGAGTGCGGCCTTAAATCTCATTTTCCTGGTTCACACCGGGTGGAGACTCCATTATTCTCCGGTTTAGTCCCCCGCGGGCTACTCCATACTCCCAACCGGGCCGCGAGCCCGGGACAGCATGTGTCGCCCAGTTCCTGTGTCCCACACACATGCAGTGAACATGTGAATTAAATCTGAGACATACTTATTTCCCTTCTGACGTCTGTTTCCCGCAACTTCCGCAACTTATCGGGTAGTGCCTCCAAGTGAGGCTCATCATCGGGCTTTCATGCAAAAATGCAAGTGTCTACACTTATCTAGTATCACATATACATTCGGTATGGATAAATTTCTATCAACTACACCCTCACTGTTTGGCACGATCTCGGATGCAGTAATAGAATAGATATCCACAAACCGTATCGACAAGACAGACCAAGAAATATGTATATAACACATATTACTTTCTAAAATCCTTATTAATTAGGGATTTTCCGCAAAGATGAAACGTATTTAATTTAATCAAATTAAATAAATACAAACATGTATAAAGTAAGAACATAATTAAAAATTGAATTTAAAGCCATATCATATCATGTTTTCAGGTTCATACCTTCTCTGATACCATTTTTGTTGGTGTTTTGGGCGGTAATTCGGGAAAACGCAGCGGAACGCGGAAAATCAAAATTTTATGATTTCAATAATTTTTCTTGGGTAATTAAAATAAACTAATTTATTTCAATTACTCAATACATAAAAACTGAAATTTTATCCATAAATCAGATTTTTCGGTAATTATTGTTTTGCCCCAAGACTTTGTATTTTAATCATTTTAGTCCAAAATTGTCAAATATAATTCTAATTGATTCCAAATCAATCCCAAAATGATTTATACATGTCTAATACATGAAAATAAAATTTTCAACTGAAGAAAACAATTTTCCTCTTATTTCCGAATGGTCCGTAAACTTTCAAGAATTTGCAATTTGGTCTTTTTTGTTCAAAACATGTCAAGATCAAATCCAAAAATTCCCAAATTTAAAATACATCATATATACATCAAATCTCATCACATATATGAAAAACCCCAAATTTGGTGAAGGTTAAAATCCCTAATTTTATAATTTCACAAATTAACAAAATTAACACCAAATTAATTAAATTCAATACTTTAATTCAATTCTCACAACACCAATCAAGCCTCACCATCATGAAATAGCTCAAAAAATAATTCTAGGTCAATCATGAGTGGCTAAGTAACTCTATAATGGCAACTTCCATCAAATGGTTAAAAGAATGCTTAATTAACAATTTGAAGCAATCTAAAATAATTTACATGCTTGCATCTTTCATCCAAGTTCCCAATCATCAAATCACATCCATAAAAGAGTAGAGAACAAACTAGGCTGCACATGTTGAAGCTTAGTATGCTAGAAACAATTTTCATGTAAGGAAAAGTAAGAAAAACTTACTGAAAATGCTTGATTTTCAAAGCCATTCCTCTTTTTTCCTCATTTTCTCTCTTTCTCTCTTTCTCTCTTGTATTTTATTTTTAGGGTTCTTGGAATAATGAAACAAAAAAGAAAAATTGCCTTATATAATTTCCACCAATTACCGAAAAAGTGAAAAAAAAAAGCCAAGCATTGTTAATTTTTATTTTTTTTTTGCAATTTAAATGGATAAAGATCAAATTATTTGTGCTATAGAATCATTAAACATTTTAATGTTTATCACAATTAATCCAATAAAATTATGCCAAATAAAACCAATCAAAATTAGCCACTTTATCCAATTAAATAAGGCCATTTAGTTTACTTAATAAAGTAAACTATATAATAAATATTTAATTAATTTAATTATTTAACATTTAAATAATCAAATAATTAAATACAAATATCTCAATATATGTATTATATTTACATTAAATAATAAAAATACATATTTTATTAATAAATGTCAAATATCACAATTCGACATTTAATAAATGGCCGAAAGATCCAAAACGCATGTATCTTCGTTTAACCATTAAACGATTGATAAGTAATTAGTATTATTTATAAAAGTTTCCCTAGTGCCCTACGAGTATATCTCATTAGTGAGACTCTCTAGGTTCAGGCATATATGTCATGAAATCCAATTTCGTGTCTATAATCTACCCGCCCGTAAATTATGACGAACACAGATAAAATCTATGAACCATAGAGGTCGAGGTCACTACATACGTATAATATATCCATCACAGGTATTCGGATTATCCCAGAGATACAGATATAAACGTCAAATCTCTATAGGTATAATCCCATGGATGATTCTATTAGCGATCTCTTAAATAACACTTAGAACTGATTTCTACAGTGTACCACGAGCCCATAGATTTAACAGATTGTTAATTCAATAATGAATACTTATGCTCTGTACACAGAACTGACGGATCCTTTCTTGATACACACAGGATATCATGAGGATCAGTCCACACCCAATGAACAAGCGGAGGTCTGATCTAAATAGATCGGTGACGTGACTGCCATCAAAGTGTGGAGGATATCTCATATATCCATAGTGGTATTATTGGAAAATTATGACCAATAGCATCACTATTTGTACAGAACATGGTGTTGTTGTACAAATAAACTATGTGACAAAGGAAATTGCTCTTTTATCATTTGTAATTGGATTACCGGGATATATAAATGATAAAAGTCCATATGATTAGTACCAGATTAATAAGATATGAGACAATATTAATACACGTAAGGTTTAACAATCTCCCACTTGGCCTATAGCCAATCACTCTAAGTGTCCTACACCTGAACTATGTACGGGTCGCTCAAACTTCTGCTGAGAAACAGCTTTCATAAGTGGATTTACAATGTTATCATCTGATACGTTTTATTCGATTATCACATCGCCACGATGTATGATCGAACGAATCAGATGAATTCGTCGAAGTATATTCTTGGATCGTTGATGAGACCGTGGTTCCTTAGCCTGTTTTGTAGCCCAGCTCAGCTGCTAACAGAACTACTCCTAATCCAATTAGGATTATATAGATCCAAAATGCTTCTTTTGCTGCCTCAGCTGCAGCAATGTTCCGCACTTGTTATTTATACGGCAACAGTATATTGCTTGGAAGATTTCCAGCTCACTGTTCCGTTCAAACTAAATATGTACCCTTATTCCGACTTAAAGTCATCTTTATCGGTTTGGAAACTTGCAGCGGTTAACCTAGTCACCTTAATTTCTCATTCTCCATAATTCCAGAAAACATCCTTAGTTCGTCCAAGATACTCAAGGATGTTCCTTACATCAATCCAGTGACCATCACCTGGATTTCCCTTATAGTGTCTACATATGTTCAAAGCATATGAGACATCAGGTCACATACATTTTAAAACGTACGAACACTGAGAGTGTCAGCAGCTTTCTAGATCTATCCTAATAGATCTTTATTCCTAGAATAAAGCTTGCTTCTCCCAGGTATTCAGTGGAGAATTTATCATTAAAGCCAAGCTTTTACCAATTATATCACGGGAATGTTATTGCTAAGAAGCAATACATCATCAACTTATAGGACATTCATTGTCAGTGCGCTCCCATTAACCTTATTTTATACACAAGAATCATATTCATTTTGAATGAAATCATATACCATTATGATCTCATCAAAATGCTGGTTCCAAGAACACAATGGTTGTTTTAATCCTTAAATGGATCGATTTAACTTGCAAACCTTGTTTGCATGTTTTGGAATGATAAAACCGTCTATATGTTGTAAACATCCTCCATAAGATTTCATTTAAGGAAAGCGGTTTTGACGTCCATATGTCATATTTCATAAACTAAATATGTAGCATTAGCAAGCATTATCCAAATGGATTTAATCATGGCAATAGATAAAAGGTTTCGTCGTAGTCGACACTATGTCATTGACGATACCCGTTCTGGACAAGCCTAGCTATATACATTTATATGTTGCCATCCATGTATGTCTTCCTTGAAGACTGATATAGTACCAATAGGCACAATGCCTTCTGATACATCAACCAGTGTCCAAACTTAGTTGTATACATGGAATCCATTTTGGACTTCATGGCACTTTGCAATAAAAGGAGTCGATACCTTGTATCACTTCCTTATACGTAGCCGGTTCATCTTTCTCAATAAGATTGATATCTACATGAGGTGAGATCAAAAACCCATACCTCCCAGGTTGTTTTCTGACTCTCTCCAACCTACACGGTTCTTGTGTATTCACAGATTATTGGTACAGTTTCATCCCTGATGAACTGTGGGTGTTTCGTGAGGACTCGGTTCCTGGAACAGTATTACTCCGATTTTCATCGAGTTTTACTTTCCTCCCACTTACCACTGCATATAGGAATTCCTCTTAGGAAAACCTCATGGAGAGCAACAATTATATTGTTCTATTGTGAGTTGTATAAGTACTATACTTTGGTTTCCCTAGGACAACCTACAAATATGCACTTATCCGATTTGGGTTCTAGTTTGGTACCATCAAAACATTCAATTATATGCCTAGCATCCCCAAATCTTCAGGAATGAGAAACCCGGTTTCTTTCCTGTTCATATCTAATATGAAGTCTGTATAACTGATTTACATGGAAACTTATTCAAAATAAGTATTGCACTGTTCAATGCATATCCTCATAAGGAAATTTGTAGCTCAAAGCGACTCATCATTAACCATACCATGTCCAATAAAGTTCATTTTCTCTGTTCGGACACACTGTCAATTGAGGTGTCCCGGGAGGAGTCAATTGTGAAAGAATACCATACTCTTTCTGATAACCTTGAAACTCACATGTTTAAGTATTTTACACTATGGTCCGACCATAATATTTTTAATACTTTTACCGTTCTGTTTTCTTACTTCGTGTTGAAACTCTAAAAGTTTCTGACTTGTGTTTCATAAGATACACATAGCCGTAACGCGATGCCACATCCATAAAGGTTACGAAGCATTCATATCCACCTCCAGCCTAGCTAGACATGGGGCCACTTACGTCACAATGAACGAGGGCTAACAGATCGATGGCACTTGCACTTTTACCAAGTAAAAGGTATTTTAGGAACTTTTCCTAATAAACTAGATTCGTAGACATCATTTGAATTATAATCAAATCCGTCCTAGTATCCACTCTTTGAAAGTGTGGATATACGAGTCTTGTTAATGTGTCCCAGACAACAATGCCACTTTTAAGTCTCAACAGATTTATAAAGTTTGAGCTTTTGTTTGTCATATTATATGTTTGAGATTCATTTATATTCTAAATATAAATATTGTTATTCACATCTAATGTGCTTATCTCAATATCATCTTTATAAACAAAACACTTAGTGTTCTAGAATATAAAGGTTACCCGCAACGGGTTAAACTAGATACATAGATAATATTCCTAGTCAAACTAGATACATTATAACAGTCTCCTAATTTAAGTACATACCCTGAGGGTAGTTCCAAAACTTAGGTCTCTACGGTTAAAACAGCGACTCTCGTCCCGTTTCCGACTTATAGGTCGATCTCATATGAAGCCAGTCTTCTGCTAATCAGTAGATCCCGCACACCAGTACATATATTTATGTACCACATCCAGTATCAAAATCCAATTTTAAACTAGCAGTGGATATATTTATAATAAACATACCTGAAGTCGGAGCCTTGCCCGTCTTCACTTCCTTCATGTCTACCTAGTCCATACGGCAGTCACGCTTCTAGTGACCTTGTTTGCCACAGTTTAGGCAGACATCTTGGGATATATCATTTGTCTTCCTAGAAGACTGTGATGATTTTGCCTTGCCCTTTTCTTCACACCCCCAGAAGCCTTCGGCCAAGCCTTGGCCTTCTGGGATGTCGAAGTAAGATGCATCTTGCGCTTCTTGCCCTTTTGTAAGCTCTGGCTCTGTCTCATTGAGCATAGCCATTAACTCTCTAAGAGTTTTCTTATTGCAATTAGTACTTCTAAGATCTAAGAATAGATCTATGAAGATCCTTCAATTTCAATATCATACTATAAAGATATAATCCTTAGTTCTGACGAAGAAATAAAGGAGTCATTATGGCAAGCATAAAGGATTGAGCACTAAATTTGTCGTCACCATGAGTCTTCCAAAGCTCATGCTCCACTATTTGCTCAACTCCGGGCTCATGCCCGAGATGTCACTCTGTCAAATAAAGTAACTTCTCGGCTCCCAGGACTATCCTGAGGTTCTATTCCCAATTTGAAAATTGAAGCCGCTTAAAGACATTTTCACCCAGGATTATGTTTTAAACATTAATCTTTCAGTTATCTAGATTCCAATAGTCCAATTATCCAATCAACGATTTCGGGTACAATCGAATATAATGATTACTATAGTCTAACTATATAATCAACTACTATGGATTAGTTACATTCAAATGTATTGATTACTATAATCCAATTATATAACCAACTACAAATGAAGTAGTTTGAATACAATCCAACTGTGTAATTAAAACAACAATTGAATATTAGTCCAACTAATATATATAAATTTTTAATGATGAAAAATAAATGAGCGCGTATTGGCAAAAGGATCTAAAACTAAATACAAATTTAATACTTGCCTCCCACTATTTTTCGGCGAGCCTCTAAACCCTGTGGAGTACTCAGGAAACCTAGTTTCCTAGTGGGCTAGGATCCCGTTAAATAAAACAAAACTTGACTTTGGCCAATAAATTGTATGAAACATGACTAGGTAGATCTCTAAGATCAGTTGGCTCCCATCCAATTCCTAGATGAAGTAGGTGGACCTCCAAGTTCGAAACATATATCCAATATATGCCAATATATCTAATATATTGTCTAACATTTTTCCTCTGAATCAACTAAGCCTTGGCTTTGGCTCAACAAGCTTAATGAAACCAGTTAAGCGTGACTCATTGACAGTGGGAAAGATTCGTAATCGAGGCCAATGAACAAGAAGTGACCTTGACTTTGGCCAACAAATCACAACTTGCCCAAGATGTACGATATGGAACAAAGCTTTCATGATTCAAACACATGATTGTGTGTCTTTTTATAGGAGTGGGTTAGGGTTGTCCTTGTATGGGTAGGTAATGGAGATTGTGTGATCATGGGGAAGATTTAATTTGTTTGTTATAAGGAAATGATTTCTTTAATTTAGGAAGGTGATTTATTTAGTTTAGGAAATGGATTTATGGGATTTGCTTTGATTTATTTAGTTTAGGCATGTGATTTGATTTGATTTATTTAATTTGGGAAGGGGATTATTTAGATTTTAACATGTGTTTAATTTTTTTGGATTGGGCTTGGAGGATTGGGCGTGTGGCTTGGCTGTTTGTGGGCTTGGGTGTGTGGCTTGGTATGGGTTGCAGGGGTTTTGGGCCAATGATGAATTTTAAAACAGAGATCCAACGAGCGAACCCGAAGCTAGGCAAACGAATTAAGTCCAACAAGGTATTGATTTCTGAATTTTCCCTTCCGACGTCCATTTACCGCGAATTCCACAGCTCATCGGGTAGTGCCTCCATATGAGGCTCATCATCGGGACTTATATGCAAAAATGCAGTGCCTACAGTCGCCCCCACTTTGATGGGACTTGTGCAGTGTGTGACAATGACAATCCTATCAAAGTTATGCATGCATTTTTACTTACCTGGCTCGCCAGCTGCTGTTTGACTTGCATATTGCTTCGAACTGAGTTGATATGGTGGTGAGGTGCGTCGACCCCCGAGGTTCATCCCTGCAAGATGCTGCGATCTCTCGGAATCACTACCGAACTGAGCTAATAAGCGGTGGTTCATTTCCGAGCAGTGCTCCATTTTCGGAGCGCCATTTCCGGGATGCTAAACCTCATTTCTGAGGCGTCACTGATGTGATGGTCCATTTCCGAACCATGCTCCATTTCCAGAGCGCCATTTCCGGCATGCTAAACCTCATTTTTAAGGCGTCACTGATGTGATGGTCCATTTCCGAACCATGATCCATTTCCGGAGCGCCATTTCCGGCATGCTAAACCTCATTTCCGAGGCATCGCTGATGTGATGGTCCATTTCTGAACCGTGCTCCATTTTCAGAGGTCCATTTCCGGCGTGCTAAACCTCAATTCCGAGGCGTCACTGATGTGATGGTCTATTTCCGAACCGTGCTCCATTTCTGGAGCACCATTTCCGGCGTGCTAAACCTCATTTCCGAGGCGTCGCTGATGTGATGCTCCATTTTCGAACCGTGCTCCATTTCCGTAGCAGCATGCTAAACCTCATTTCTAAGGTGTCGCTGGTGTGATGCTCCATTTCTGAACCGTGTTCCATTTCCGGAGCACTATTTCTGGCATGCTAAACCTCATTTCCGAGGCGTTGCTGATGTGATGGTCCATTTCCAAACCGTTATTGATGATATGGTCCATTTATGAACCGTTACTAATGAGATGGTCCATTTGCGAACCGTTATTGATGAGATGGTCCATTTCCGAACTGTTACTGATGTGATGGTCCATTTTCGAACCGTTACTGAATAGGGTATTGTTCCCGAATTGAGATGAGGGTCTTGTTCCTGAGCTGCTGATAAGGTAGGCCTCAGCCCTAGGATCCATTCCTGAAACTGCTGATAATGTGGGCCTCGACCCTGGGATTCATTCCTAAAACTGCTGATAATATGTTGCTTCTTGCTTGCTTGCATTTGCCGTTTTTTCCTTCTTTTCTTCAAAACCTGTGAACAAAAACAAGACTAAAAATACATGTATGTGACGTGTATGCATGGATGTATTTCCTATTCCGATGGGTTAGGCCTTCCTTATGCTCCATAGTGCCATTTGCCTACAAATTTCGCTGGCCGCCCCCTGGGTCTGCTTTCTGCCGACTCTCTTCTTGTGATTGTTCAGTTATCTTTAGTCTCATTGCTCAAGTTCTCGGTATATCCCTTATTCGCGGGGTGGTAGACTGGTCTCCCACAGTCTTGATTTAGCTTTCTGCTATTCGCTGCTTGCATTAGGTCAAGGTGGACCACATGATATGGCATTCTATATCATCATATTATATCACATGCTACGAAATAGTCCCAATAGTTACACATATTATTGCCCTCAAAGAATGCCCAGTATTGAAACCAGAGAACCTTCAAGACATTCAATGCAACTCAAATCCAAGTCATTGAATAAATAATCTAAGCCAGACTCAAAGTGTGTGTGTGTAAAGGATCTTTTGCAGATTCATCCTGAGGTAAGCCAACTCAATGATTTTGTCAAAAAATGGGATCGATGGGTCAAACCAAGCTAGATGTCTCAATTATGCCTGCAGTTGCTTTTCTGTGCTCAATGTGTGTGGTTTTCTTTCTCTTTTGTCTCTTTCTTTTTTCTTTTCATTTTGAACTTCTTCTTTTTTCTTTTTTTCTTTTTTTTTTCTTTTTTTCTTTTTTTCTTTCTTTCTTTTTTTTTAACACACCTACCCTTTAAGGTAGCATTTCTTCTCATGGTGGTCCTAATACTCACCCATGGGTAGCTTCACGCTTATCGGTTATAGGTGGTTTAATTCTTTTCTTTAGAGACTTTTCTTTAATTTTCAACCATACCACACATCATAACACAAGCAAATCAGGATAGAAATTTAGGCGAACGGTCATTCACCGACCTACAATTTCTTTAACTAGTCACTTTGCTAACTACTAATGTTTTCATTGCTAAGAACCATAATCAAGTGCTTACGAGTCTAACATAGATCAATTACTCAAAGTATCAGATAAAAGCACATCAAAAGTTTATCGTTTCTAAGATTTCTCCCCAAAGCAAACGATTTCATCATTGGACTTATGCCTAACTAATAAGGATTAAAACAAACAATCAATTTTTCTATTCTTTTTTTCTTTTCTTTTTTTTTCTTTTTTTTTTCACAATGGTCTTTCTATCATTGCCGCGAAATTTTATGTTCCTCGGTTTCCTTTTCCCCGATATCCATGTTTGCCTAACTCTTCTTTGACAAGTCTTCTTTTTCCTAACCCAACAGATATCTATGATGGCTTTTAAGACACGGGGTTAACATGATGCATGTATGCATGAGATGCATGAAATGCGTGCGATGCATGAGATATAATATGCATGTGTTTATCAAAAGCATAAAGGGACAACTTCTATGAGATATATGACTACGATTCACAAACGGGTTTATAAGAATGTAGACAAAGGCTCTCGTCGGCGAAGGATTACCCACAACTAGGTCTCCTCACTCAAGGGTTCGAACGACCAAGTGAGCGCACCTTTTTTATACGCTAATGTACGTGCCAACGAGTGATGATACATGAATGACTGTCAAATGGATTTCTTATTGAAGATTCCCCAGATGGAGGGTGGAGCGAACTCTTTTAAATACCCTTGCCTCTTAAGCTCTTATCGCCTTGGTGACAGGAATAAACAATAGATCCTCCAAATTAGTCCATCATGGTAAACGTTGAGTAAATGATTATCTTGACGTCTTCACAGCTTTTACTTTTGGCTATGAAAAGGTAGTGAGTGAAGGAAGACACCAAATCATTACCCAACTCTAATAATGCCTTTGGTTAAACCCATTTGTCATAACCCACTTGTAGACATGGTTAACTAAAGCAAAAATCACAAACATTACAAGACATTATTTCAGTGTTGATTTTCTATCCCCAGTGGAGTCGCCAGACTATAGGACACATAAATCGGTGACGTTGTCCTAGGCTCGCAGCCCGGTCAAAAGTACGGAGTAGCCCGCAGGGGAATAAATCGGAGAATAATTGAGTCGCCACCCAGTGTGAACTGGGAAATGATTTAAGGTCGCACTCACCCCTCGCAAGGGAATACCTCAAACCGTTGGGTTAGAAATGGTCCCTTACTTATGCCACTTGTAATGAACGGATTTGTGCAATAATATAACCTAGTATACGTAACATACATACGCAAAAATAACCTACATCTAAGTTTGCATACAACCTATATCTAATTTCGCATACAACCTATATCTAAGTTTGCATACATAAAAGTAAATCGACATAACGGTAAGCACACAATTTCATGAACATACTAAATAAATAAATGCGCAAAGATGAATAAACAATAACAGTAAAAGCATAAATATTAAAAAAATAGTTAACTAAGCATATGATGGGGAAATGAATAACTAATGAGACAAACATGCATAAAACATGATGAAGGAATCTGTCCAGTGTGTGCACATTCGTGTAAGGTTCATAAATGCGTTCGAACGATAAACAGAATGCACGCGTTCGAGTAACATTTATAACGTATTTGAACGGTAAACATAATGCACGCATTCGAGTAGCGTTTGATAACACGTTCAAATGGGCCGAGGCAGAACGCATACGTTCGTATAGCATTTGATAACGCGTTCGAATAGATAGCACAAAATTATCCATCCCACAATAATAACATACATGAACAAACAAGAAGCATGCGAAGAAATAATAATAAATAACTGAAAAAGATGAATGAAAATAAATAAAAGTGTGCCCTCAGGTCTAACCTCTTAAGTCACCTATTGGAAGTGCGTTACGCGGTCGTAGGAAGGGTTAATGCTCTGCAACTCCTTCGGTTCACTGGTTCAAGGTCTTCCTTCGTCGCCTCGCTATTTTGGGCTGCTGTTTTCTCTGTTTTTACTGTTGTTTTTTGTCACTGTTTTTGCGGTAATTTGGGACTATTTTAGCTTACTATTTTCAGTGGTTGACGCATGTTGTGGGGCTGTTTCTGTGATTTTTTAAGGCAGCTTCAGGGGTGAAGTTTCGGTGGTTAGTTTAAGGAAGTTTTGGTGGACATTTTGTGTGGTAGTTTGAGGCAGTTTCAAGGATGTAGTTTTCAGTTTAAAGGTACAGTTTTGGTGGACTGTTTTACGTGGATGAGGGCTGCTGGATAGGTTGTTGTTTTTGCGTGAATGAGGGCTGCTGGATGGGTTGTTGTTTGGCGTGAGTGGGCAGTTAATCGTGGTTGTGTGTTGCGTGAGTCTTGGTTAATGTCCTGTGTCCATGAGTGGCTTGAGTGGTGTTGAACATGACAAGTGGGATGTGTGTGTGTGTGTTTTGTGAGTGCGTGAGTGAAGGAAGAGGCCATGTGTGCATGTTGAAGTATCGGTGGAAGGATGGCTTATTTTATCTGGTTGCGGGTAGTGCGTGCGTGGCTTCTAGTTTTTTGTTTTATTTTTGTGAGAGTGGTGCGTACATGGGAGAGGATTTAGGGTTTATTATTTGCCTTTGTGTGCGTGTGGAATGAGAGAGAGAGACTGGAGAGATAGAGAGCCGTGAGTTGTGGGAGTTATGGGAGAGAGAGGTTTGTTGTGAATGAGCTCTACGGTTTATTTGTTGTGGAGTTGTCATGAATGAGCTCCCCCCTAATGAATTCCTCTTAGGAAAACTGCATGGAGAGCAACAATTGCATTGTTCTCTTGTGAGTTGTATAAGTACTATACTTTGGTTTCCCGAGGATAACCTACAGATAGGCACTTATCCGATTTGGGTTCTAGTTTTGGTACCATCCAAACATTTAGCGTATGCCCAGCATTCCCAAATCTTCAGGAATGAGAAACCCGGTTTCTTTCCTGTTCATATCTAATATGAAGTCTGTCTAACAGATTTTCATGGAACCTTATTCAAAATAGGTATTGCACTATTTAGTGTGTATCCTCAGAAGGAAATTGGTAGCTCAGAGCGACTCATCATCAACCTTACCATGTCCAACAAAGTTCGGTTTTTCTGTTCGGACACACCGTCAAATTGAGGTGTTCCGGGAGGAGTCTACTGTGAAAGAATACTATACTCTTTCAAGTAATCGAGAAACTTATTGCTCAAGTATTTTCCACTACGGTCCAACTGTAATGTCTTAATACTTTTGCCCGTCTATTTTACTATACTTCGTGTAGAAACTCTTTGAATTACTCAAAAGTTTCTGACTTGTGTTTCATAAGATACACATAACCGTAACGCGATGCCACATCCGTAAAGGTTACGAAGTAATCATATCCACCTCTAGCCTAGCTAGACATGGGCCCACTTACGTCACTATGAATGAGGGCTAAAAGATCGGTGGCACTTGCACTTTTACCAAGTAAAAGGTGTTTTAGGCACTTTGCCTAATAAACTAGATTCGTAGACATCATTTGAATTAGAATCAAATCTGTCCTAGTATCCACTCTTCGAAAGTGTGGATATACGAATCTTGTTAATGTATCCCATATGACAATGCCACAAATAAGTCTCATTTGATTTACTCAATTTGAGATTATCAGCAGTGAACATATATTCATGTACCACATCTAGTATCAAAAATCCAATTTTAAAAATAGTGGTGAACATGTTTATAACAAACATTCTTGAAGCCGGAGCCTTGTCCCGCCTTCACTTCCTTCATGTATGCCTTGTCCATACGGCAGTCACACTTCTAGTGACCCCGTTTGCCACAGTTTAGGCAAGAACTTGGGATATGTCATTTTAAGAAGCTTTAGCTGTGCATAACAGATTGAGCACTAAAGTTATCATCACAATGAGTCTTCCTAAGCTCATGCTCTATTATTCGCTCAACTCCGGGCTCAGGACCGAAAGGTTTTTCTATCAAATAGAATAACTTCTCAGCTCCCAGGACTATCTTGAAGTTATATTCCCAATCTGAAAATTAAAGTCGTTAAAGACTTTTTCCCCAGGATTATGTCATTTGACACTAATCTTTCAGCCATCTTGATTGCAATAGTCCAACTATCTAATCAACGATTCCAGGTACAATCGAATATAATGATTACTATAGTCTAACTATATAATCAACTACAATTGATCGATTACATTCAAATGTATTGATTACTATAATCCAATTATATAACCAACTACAAATGAAGTAGTTTGAATACAGTCCAACTGTTCAATTAAAACAACAATTGAATATTAGTCCAACTAATATATTTATAAATAATTAATGACGAAAAAGAAATGAGCGCATATTGGCAAGTATCTAAACGAAATTACAAATTTAATACTTGCCTCCCACTATTTTTCCTCTGTGGAGTACTCGGGAAACCTAATTTCCTAGTGGGCTAGGATCCCGTTAAATGACACACAACCTTGTCTTTGGCCAACAAGTTGTATGAAACTTAACAAGGTAGATCTCTAAGATCAATTGGATCTCATCCAATTCCCAGATCCAGTAGGTGACCTCCAAGTCTGAAACATATATCCAATATATGCCAATATATCCAATATATTTCCTAACCTTTTTGCTATGAATCAACTAAGCCTTGGCTTTGGCTCAACAAGCTTAATGAAACCAGTTAAGCGTGACCCATTGAAAGTGGGAAAGCTTCGTAATCGAGGTCAATGAACAAGAAGTGACCTTGACTTTGGCCAACAAATCACAACTTGCCCAAGACGTACGATATGGAACAAAGCTTTCGTGATTCAAACACATCCACGATGGACAAAGGTCTTGACTTTGGCCAACAAACCAATGCCAATCTTGGATCTTGAGAGAGAATCACTCAATAGAAGGAAAAAAGCTTAATATAAAATGAGGGTTTTTGTCACGTGTTGGCGACCAATTTATTATCTTTAATTAGGTCTCATCATTCACCCTTAAGGATGCATTCTAAAATCATAATAAGGCGCGATAAAATTAATAATGATATGCGGATGGATATACAACAAATTTTTCCTAGAACAAATCTCTCCATTTCTTCTTTCCCCTAGCATTATTCATACTTCTACCCAATTACATAATACTTCTAAAGAAACCTCATTTACATTGAGGGGAATTGGTGAGAAGATAAATACAATGAGAAAAGAGGTACTAGGCTGGACAGGCAGGTCCAATTTAATAAATTCTAAATTTATTACAACAATTTCCAAAATTGCCTTTACCCTTTTAATATCCATCTGATATACATTATTCATACATACATCCAAGTATTCACACAAAACATGTTTGTCAATCAATCTAATCCAATTAATTAATATTTGATTAATGACCATCCAATGTTCATACAACTATTTGATTTGCTCAAGTCAAACTCATTTAAGAATAAATACTCAAAGTAATTATTCTTGAATTATATCGAACTATAATTTTAAATCCAATTTAAATTGTATCCAATACTAATTCATATTTAATTCCAAATTAAATAATTACACTTATTTATGTGCCTTAAAGACTTGGATTCCAAATCCAATCTTAATGGGTCTCAAAGGCCTAATTAGTATCCAATATTATTTAATTAAAGTCCAATGGGCTTTTAATTAATTCTTTTGGCGTGGACTTTGGCCATTGTGGATCAAACCCAAAAACTTTGGCCCATTTAGGAATCATCATATGCCATAAAATCAATTTAGGCCCATTAGGCCCAATTAAATTATTAAAGGCCCAATTATCATATTTTGGACTTATGGAAATGGTTTAGTCCCAATTATAATCCAAGACTAAAATTTGGCCCAACCAAGCCCATTAGCCAAATACAACAAATTAAATTAATATATCATTCCAAATTAAATATTAATTCAATTAAAGTGCAATTAACACAATTAATTAATTAATCTAGTATTTCCAAAAAAACTAATTAATCTTATTAATCATGCTTAACATCTAATTTATGTCCAACACAAATTAATCAAAATCAATCTTTCCAACATGCTTCATACTCACGGCAATACATGAAATTAACATCCAATTTTGATTTCAATCTAATTAAATCAAAAATTAACATTCAATTTCATGTGAATCAACATATCCAATTGTCTAATTCAAAATTAACCATGAGCTCTCCTAGGGTAGTAATCGGTCAAGCATGGATTTTGAGGATTTTTTATCTAATCAATTTATCACAAAATCAATGACGCACAAATCCAATTAAACATCATACAAGCTCAACCAAACCATCAATTTAAGAAAACACATACTCCAAGCATAAAATCCCAAATTAAAGTCCATAAACCCTAGAAATTAAATAAAACTTAGATCTCGCTCTGATACCAATTGTAAGTGTCCTAGACATGCCACGGGATCTCTAAGTGTGATTCGTGTGTGAATAAAATAAAAAATAAGTTGCGGAGGACTTACATTGATCGGCTTGAGTTCAAAACTTTTATGGATGTTGAAGCTTTCAAGCTCATGGGTGAGTATCCCTATCACCATCATTTGACTCCCATATGTGCTAGCAAGAACAAATGGAACAAATTTTATCTCCCAAGGAGAAACAAATTTGCCCGAGAGAGAGGGAAGTAATCGACCCATCTACAAAATGCACATGCCATTTGGCTGATTGCTTCAAAAGCAAAAGAATGCCATTTGGCCGATTGCTTCAAAAGAAAAAGACCAAATGCCTTTCTCTCGGCCAACCAAAAATAGAGGCATGCAAAAGGAGGCAATTCGGCCTTAATGAAAAGAAAGACAGAGGCCAATTTGGCCATAAGAGAGTGCATGTCATTTTTTTCAAAGAGAATAGAAGCCACTTATTCATATATGCCATCAACTTAGGAAAGCATTTAATGGCCACTGTTGCCTTTTGTCGGCCAATTCTTTCTTTTTGAATTTTGTGGTCATTCGGCCAAGAGCCATATAAGGCCATTCGACCAAATGCCAGGGAGAGAGAGATTAATTTACAAAATTAAATGTGTTGAGTGTTTTATAAGTTTCCACCAAAACCCATCATCCATTTCTATCACCAAAGGTGACTAATTATGTAAGTGAAGTGGGCCCCACTTTAAATTCAAAATTCAAAATTCAAGTGGGCGTGCTCAACACACTTTTGGGATCGGGTTCGTTTAATCTGATTAAACGAATTTTCTGTCGCGACTTAATTAAATCTGATTTAATTAAATAATAATGCCTAGCAAAATTATTACGAAAGTCACTCGCGAATTAATTCCAAATTAATTCGTTCGTTAGAATTAAAATCCAATTTAATTCCTCGTTGAAATATGATTTCATTTAATATATCTAATATATTATTTTAGCCCAATTA
Organism: Zanthoxylum bungeanum; assembly: GCA_019454045.1. Taxonomy (NCBI): domain Eukaryota; kingdom Viridiplantae; phylum Streptophyta; class Magnoliopsida; order Sapindales; family Rutaceae; genus Zanthoxylum; species Zanthoxylum bungeanum. The sequence goes on along the minus strand of SKCR01052274.1, from coordinate 2,292 downwards.
AATAAATTAAATAGTAAAATCTAATTTAACTATGAAATTTATTTTACCGATTAATTCCAAATTAATCGTGCTCTCTCCTCTCGATGAATTTAATCCCAGATAAATTCTCGACGCAATTAATCCCATATTAATTCTTTCTCTGATAATTAATCCCAGATTAATTCTTGCCGTAATTAATCCCATATTAATTTTCTCTTTCTTAATTAATCCAAGATTAATATTGTTCGAGTCAAACATCATCGATGAATCTTTGGGATACGACCCAAGAGATCCATGGATATGTTGGTAGTAAATATGGTCATCGGACTATCCGAACACGTGCGTAGCCAGTACCACGTCTTTACCAATTTACAAGACATGGTTGGCTTCTAGCAAAGCACCGTGCCTACCCAATTCTCCAGAAATATTCTTCTACGGAATACAAGATCTTTGTCAGGCGTAGTATACATAGTATTGCGCATTACGATCCAGTATCAGATGTCACATGCTAGGCATGGCGCTGGAATTGTGTCTGCCCCGTACGAAGCATATATCATATCACTAGCAACTAGTCTCTTTATGATCGGAAAGTTATGACCTAGTCATACTTCCCCGATGGCTATAGCACTTAGAGTACCAGTTCTCTATCCCTGCGTGATCATCATCTCCATATGACTGAAGTGATACTTCCATCTTGACATCACAACCAATACGCTACGATTCTCAGTATACCCAGAAGAGGCGTACACAGAACCTGTTAAAGCCCTGGAAGACAAAAACCAAAGTATACTGATTGTCGTAATTATTTGTGATGCAAGTCTCAGGTTAAGACCAAATACACCTACCCTGATTTGATTCCCATAGACATATAGTCATACTACCAATGGGATTCTGGTGGGTCTATCCAGAGCGAAGCTGTTTAGGTACCATCGATAAACAGAACCTCCTATTACACTTGCATGAGTATCCAAACCCAAATATATGAGAACTATGTCGTTACGCTTCCATAACACAAGTGTAATACTAGCCTATTCCACATTATCGATGTCCAGTCTCAAAAATACTACGACTTGGGATATTTAATGATTAAACCTTTATGAATCATAAGCGAATACAACGACGGAAGTGCGGAATACTTACATCGAGCAGTTGAGAGACTATTTGGCAACAAAAACGAACTGAAATTCTGCTCACTGCCCACTGCTCATGTGCGCCCACTGCAGCAGTTTGGTGGTCTGTTTTGCGCCATTTTGAACATAAAAAACGAGCTCCAAGCTTCATCAAAACGTTCCCTGCTCATGGGTATACTTCCCTTATCACCTTGGCATGTTCCCGGAGTGTGCTAGCACTCTTGTTTTGCCACAAAACACACTTGCTTCCCTCCATTTCTTTTGTTATTTTCGGCAGTTCACTGCCTCACAAAAACCAGAAATGGCGTGAGAGAAGAGAGGAGAAGAAGAGGAGAGAGTGCCTTTTTCAATTTTCTTTTCACTTTTAATTGTTTCAAAAACCGTGTGAAAGAAAGAGAAAAGCAATGATGAGATATGATTTACCAAAATGAATTTTTAATTAAAAAACCCTTCAAAAACCGTGAAAGGTTTTCCCTCCAAAAAATTCATTAAATGGCATCATCTTATTACATTGAGAATAGAGACAATGTATCATCCCATAAAGGTGACTACATACATCCATCATCTATTCGTGTCAAGTAATGAGACTTCGCGATGTGATTTGCGGATCCTACTCGTTTCAAAATACGAATGTGTTCGCAAACACTTTCGGGCTCGTTTCGCTAATTCCGAATTACGCATTTCCGTCGCGACGAGAATTAAATAATTTTGCCTAGCGAAATTACTATTAGATCGCTAACGAATTAATTCTAAATTAATTCGTTTGCCCGAATTAAAATCCGATTTTAATTTCGCGTCGAAATCTAATTTCGTTTAATAATATATCGAATATATTATTTTATCGATTAATTCCAAATTAATCGTTATCTCTCTCCTAATAAGGCATTTTATCCAAGATAAAGTTTCTCCGTAATTAATCCAAGATTAATTCTCTCTCTCATCATCTTAATCCCAGATTAATATAAGTGCGAGTCATACGTCATCGGTGAATCTTTGGGAAGCGACCCATGAGATCCCTGGATATGTTGGCAGTCAAATCGGTCATCGGACTATCCGAACACGTGAGTACCAAGTACTACGTTTTACCGATTTACAAGACAAGGTTGGCTTCTAGCAAAGCACCAAGTCTACCCAATTCTCCGGTCATATTCATCTAAGAATATTTAAGATCTGTATCAAGCGT
>SKCR01052273.1:0-18930 GCA_019454045.1 Zanthoxylum bungeanum | reverse complement strand
TGTCCAGTCTCGATAATACTACGGCTAGGGATATTTAATGATTAATCCTTCGTGGACTGATACTGTCTCATATCATCTCAATCAGGAACTAATCATAGGGAACTCTCTTCATTTATATATATAAGGTGATCTAATCACAAATGACGAGAGTGCAATTTCCTTGTTAATAGTTAATTTGCTACAACAACACAATGATATGTGCAAATAGTGACGCTATGGGTCATTTTGTCCAACACATCATACACCCTTAAGCATGCTTCTAAAACATCATAAAGCGCGTAAAGTAAAGTAATAGTGATATGCGGATGGATATATAAACAACTTGTTCCTAGAACAAATCACTCCCTTTCCTCTCCCCGCTAGCACTATTCTACTTCTACCCAATTACATAATACAATAAGAGAAACCTCATTTACATTGAGGGGAATTAGGTGAGAAGAGAATACAAAGAGATAAAGAGATAAGGCTGGACACGCAGGTCCAATTTATAAATTCCAAATTACAATAATTTCTAAAATTACCATTCCCTTATAATATCCATCCGATATACACTATTCATACAACACATCCACATTCATTCATTCATTCAAGGCATGTTATACAACCAATCAAATCCAATTAATTAGTCTTTAATTAGGTGACAATACAATGTTCAAACAATTGTTTGCATTTGCGCGAGTCCAACTCGTTTTGAGAATAAATACATATGGTATGAATTCACGAATTATATCGAACTACTCGTTAAATCCAATTTAAGTCGTATTCAATACTAATCCTATTATTTAATTCTAAATTAAATATTTACACTTATTGTGCTTTTATAACTTAGATTCCAAATCTAGTTCTACTGGGTCTCAAAGCCCAACTAACATCTAATGTCCGTTTAATTAAAGTCCGATGGGCTTTCTATTGTTTTCATTAGGCTTGGGCCTTGGTCAATGTGGGTCAAACCCAATTTCCAAGCCCAATAAGGAATCACCCTCATTTGCCATAAAATCAATATCAAGCCCATAAGGCCAATTAAACATAAAAGCCCATTTATTACATTTGGACTTAAATGGTGTGATTAGGCCCATTTTGGATCCAATCCAAATGGTCCAAATCTACTGGCCCAACCAAGCCCATTTATGACCAAATATAATAGTTTTAGGCCCAATTCCAATTTAAGCCCAATTAACCAAATTTTAAAATTCCAAATTTTATAACTTATAATTAAAGTGTATTTTCATGATTAATCCTTTAAATCAATATTCCCAAAATACCAAATTAATCTATTAATCAAATTTTTATCTTAAATACATGTCCAACATTATTTAATCAAAAAATCAAGTCCCTAATCTTCATCAAGCATTCGGCCAAGGTGATTAAAATGGTTCCGATTTCGTTTTCAATCCAATCGAGTTACAAATCATCATCTCCATATTATTCAAGTCATCCAATGTCTTAAAATTAAAAAATCATCTAGTCCACATGCTTGCATGTAATCGGCCAAGCCTCATTTGGGTTGGAAAAATTAATCCAATTTATTTTCCATGAAATTGATGATGTATAATCTATTTAACATACATCTAAGCATATTTAATCAAGCAAACTCATCAAATCATGCTTCAAACAATTTTCCCCAAAAATAACATCCTAATATATTGCATGCTTTTTAAGCTCAATGATACCATGTTGGAAAGTCTAATCCATGTCCCAAGATCAAAAGCACAAGCAAAATATATAAAAGAATGAACTATATTGAAGTATGGCGGAATCAATACTCACAAAAACGGAATGTGGATGCGTTTGATGAAACAAAACTTGCTCCTTTGTGCAGTGAAGGATTCGGCCAAGCAGAAAAGAGAAGCTCCAAGCTATATTTGATCCTTCCAAGCTCTAAGATGAGTTTCCCATAAACACTTGTATGATCCCTTGATGTTGCTAGCCAAAGTTGTGCATTAGAGTTCCAAACTTGTACACTTTCTTCTTGTCTTGCCACAAAACAAATGAAGAATTGGAGAGCCAAAACAATGCCCACTGTTTCGGTAATTGAGAGAGGAAAGAAGATGTGATTTTTGTCTCAAAAATCAATTTATATTTATGTCATAATATTATTAATAATAATATACTTATGACACATACCATGCAAGGCTTAGAGTGTCTAACACTCAATTTCCATGCATTACCTTGAGTGCTTGTACACTATCTTCATGCAATACATCAACAATTAAATAATGCAAATAATGACTTGTGTCATGTGGGCCCTACACGTTTCCAAATGAAAGTGGGCCCACGTGCACTCACGCGTTCGGGTCCGATATTTCCGAAATACCGAACTTACGTCGCGACGTTAATTAAATCGAATTTAAATAAATAATTGCGCCTAGCGAAATTATTATTTACGTCGCTAACGAATTAATTCTAAATTAACTCGTTTGCCCGAATTAAAATCTAATTTTAATTTCGCGTCGAAATCGAATTCCGATTATTATATCGAATATAATAATTTTACGATTAATTCTAAATTAATCGTTCTCTCTCTTTTTATAGTACTTTATCCAAGATAAAGTCTCTCCGTAATTAATCCAGATAATCGAGTTTGAATCATACGTCATCGGTGAATCTTCGGGAAGCGACCCAAGAGACCTCTAGATATGTTGGCAGTAAATCCGGTTGTCGAACTATTCGAACACGTACGTACCAAGTACTACGTTTTTACCGATTTACAAGACAAGGTTAGCTCTAGCAAAACGCCATGCCTACCCAATTCTCTAGAAATATTCTTACTGGAATATTAGATCTATAACAGGCGTAGTATACCGTAGTATAGTGTATATCGAACCAGTATCTGATGATCACATGTAAGGCCTGGGGCTGGATATATGTCTGCCCCGTACGATACACATATCGGACATCAAGCAACCAGTCTCTTTGAATCGGATAATCCTGACCTAGTCATATTATCCCGATGGTTGCAACCATTATAGAGTACTAGTTCTGTATCCCTCGCGATCATCATCTCCATATGTCTGAAGTGATACTTCCATCTTGACATCACACCCAGTACACTACGATTCTCGATAAACCCAGAAGAGGTATACACAGAACCCGTTAAAGCCCTGGACCACCAAAACTAAATTTTACCGATTGTCGTAAGTACTAGCGATGCAAATCTCAGGTTAAGATCATATGCACCTACCCTGAAGCGGACTCCCATAGACACGCAGACATACTACCAATGGGACTCCGCGGGGTCTATCCAGAGCGAAGCTGTTTTCCGTACCATCGGTAAAACACAACCTCCTACCGCACTTGCATAAGTATCCAATACTTAAATATATGAGAACTATGCCGTTGTGCCCTCACAACATGCACAAGTGCAGTACTAGTCTATTCCGCATTATCGATGTCCAATCTCGATAATACTACGACTAGGGATATTTAATGATTAAACCTTTACGGATTGATACCGTCTCATATCATCACAATCCGGAACTAATCATAGGGACTTTTACCATTTATATATCAAAGTAAATAAATTACAAAACGGTAAAAGGCAATTTCATTATTACATAGTTAATTTTGTACAATAATACACTATCATTTACAAAATAGTGACGCTATGGGTCATTACTGTCTAACACGTGCATGGCATCATTGGTCGGACCATATCTAATAATGTCTGATTTCTCCTTTCGGAGACCCCATTATGCTGTGGAGTTCCCGGAGGAGTCCACTGGGAAACAATGTAATTTTCTCTCAAGTAATCTTGAAATTCGTTGTTTAAGTATTCACCACCTCGGTCAGACCTTAGTGACTTAATACTTTTATTAAGCTGGTTTTCTACTTCAGCCTTGAAGTCTTTGAATTTCTCAAAGGCTTCATATTTGTACCACATAAGGTACACATACCTATATCGCGAATGATCATCGATAAAGGAAATGAAGTATGAGAATCCACCTCTAGCAGTGACTGACATTGGTTCACATACATCAGAGTGTATGAGTTTTAATGTCTTCGTTACACGCTGTCCTTTACCTTTGAAGGGTAATTTGGTCATTTTACCAAGTAAACAAGACTCACAAGTTCCATAAAGTTTATATTTGAAGGGTTTAAAATACACATCCTTATGTAGCTTAGTTAATCTTGTTTCATTGATATGACCTAAGCGACTGTGCCGTAGAAGTGATTCATTGAGATTATTCGAGTTAACGTTGTATATATTAGAGGTTGAACATTATTTGTTAGTTTGTAAGACATACATACCATTATTCAAAATACAATCTCCATATTTTATTTCATTGAAATAAATAGAACATTCATTACAACTTATTAGGCATGAAAAGCCTTTATTACATAAAGAAGAAATTAAAATGATATTTTTTACTAGAGAAGGTACATAAACACAATCTTCTAAGTCTAAAACTAAACCATTCGACAAAACTAATGAATAAGTCCCCACGCACAATGCAGCCAGTTTTGCTCCATTACCCATGCGTAAGTCAACCTCCCAATGACGGAGTCTCATACTGTTTCTCAGGCCCTGTACATTGTTACACAAGTGAATCCCACGACCGGTGTCAAGCACCCAAGTAGATGGTTCAGAGTTTTGAGAATATAGTTTAATCATATACAACATACCTGAAGCATTGGGCTTCTTAGACTCTTGGGCTCCCCTAACTTCCTTGGCTTTCAAGGATCTGCAGTCTTTCTTCCAATGACCATTCTTTCCACAAAAGAAACATTTCTCTTTTCCCTTTTTCTTCTCCACCTTACCATTGGGCTTTAGGTGATCTGGAGCCTTGGCCTTGCCCTTATTTTTTTATGGGCCTCGTGGCTTCAGGTCCATACCCGTAAGCATGACGGAGGTTTTAAGCTCCGATTTCAAGTCCTTCAATGCTTGCTTTATCAGATTGTGCAATTCTGCTAAAGTAGCTTCTTTATCAGACTATGAAACTGCATAATAAAGTTAGAGAATTCTTTTAGTAAGGATGGAAGAATTCGATCGTGACTTATCTCATGATCCATGATGAACCCAAGGTTGGCCAATTTTTCAATATGGCCAATCATCTTAAGCACATGTCCACTAACAGATCCTTCTTTATACCTTATTTGGAATAAGGCACATGACACTTGGAATCTCACGGTATGAACAGAAGTTGCATACAACTCCTTCAAGTGAATGATGATGGTTTGAGCATCCATATCTTCGTGAGCTTTCTGAAGTTCGTCTGACATAGAGCCAAGCAATATGCAAACTGTTTGCTTATCATCATCGACGTGTTTCTTCCAAGCATCAAATGTATATTGGTCAGCATCTTCTGCGGGTTCAGGAGGAAATGGTCTTTCAAGAACATAGAAAATCTTTTCTTGTCGTAAGACAATTTTAAGGTTTCTAAACCAGTCATTGTAGTTGTCCAATTTGATCTTATGCTCATCAAGGAAGGAACGAAGTGATACTCTATTTGCCATTTGAATGTTTGTGAAATATTTTAACCCACCTGTTAAGAGAAAATGTTAAAATTAGGAATATGTTTTCATTAATGTTTCATAAAAACATAGGTTTTTAATATTATGAAGTTGCTCCCACTCAATTGTTTTAAAATTTTAAGAAAATTGCATCAACCCCAATATGATGGATTTCTTGTGGGCAAGGATCCCATTATCATCATTTCATAACTCCGACTAGGGCCGCTCGTTATAAAATACGATAATTAGGTAGGTTCCCAACCAATTTATGATATAAATCACAATTCCTTGATCATTGGGTTGGGAATCAAACATGCCATAACTTATGCTAGTCTTTGTGGACACCCAATCTTTGCCACTAAGTTATAAGACTAAGCCTAAGGGTCGCTACGTCTTATGACTCAGAAAATTCAAATCATTGTCAATAGTACGATTTAGGGACAAATTGGTATTGGTCAGTCTGGTAAAGCCTAGTCTTGCCAATACGGTTTAAGCCATTTGGATCTATACTTTACAATGGGAGGCAAATTTTAGACTTAAATTATTATTAAGGATTTTAGCAAGTTTAAGTGAATAACTGTCAAATGGATTCCTCCATTGAAAATTCCCCATAGGGAGGGTGGAGCGAACTCTTTTAAATACCCTTACCTCTTAGGCTCTTATACCCTTGGTGACATGAAAATACAATAGATCCTCCAAATTAGTCCAACACTTTAAATATGCTTTAAGGTAAGCTTTGAGTAAATGATTATCTAGATGTCTTCATAACTTTTCTTTTTGGCTATAAAAAGGTAGTGAGTGAAGGAAGACACCAAATCATTATCCAACTCTAGTAATACCTTTGGTTAAATTAACTTTGTTTGGAAAGTTTTATTAACCCCTTGGTCCCAACCCACTTGTAACTTTTATAATGTCTTTTATTATAAACAAGTGATTTATATTTATTACCCTTAAAGGTATAAATCTCTAAGTTCATCACGGAATAATTAATTAGCTAAGGGATAAGAAATACACTCTCTATTTCTTAGAAAGTCTCTAGATGCTTGCACCCTAAAATAATCATGCCAATTCTAATCATACATAGAATCATCAAGCATACGAGTTTTAACATGTTGGAATTATTTTAGGCATTAAATAACTTTGATTAATATTTAATTATGATATTGTATTTTATTTTATTCAAATAAATTTACTATTCACATTTTTCTGCAGACGGGTGAACTTTAAATGCAATTTCACAATTCAAATCTTAACCAAATTATGCAAAAATTATGCCTAAAATTAATTTCAGGGTGTTAGCTTTCCAACGAGCTTTTAAACACCCAATATCGAGTTCAAACGAGTGAGAACTAATCAAAACAAAAACAGTGCGCTGATACCACTGTTGGGAAGCGGCCGCAAGTGCGCAGCGGAAAATAAAAATTATTATGACGCTTTCCCTTTGCCCAAGACCCCTTTGTTTTGATTATTCTACAAGCCTAGGCATGTTACTATATATTCTAAGCATAACACTCATAAAACATGCAAAGAACATAAACCTAAACATGCTAACTCTCATAAGAACTCTAAATAAAATAAAGAAAGAAAAAGACTTACTTAAACTGTAGACTCCTCCAGTCCTCCCTCCAATCTACAGGCTTTCTCGAACTCAGCAAGCTCTTCCACGTTCCAAAGAGCCACCCAAGTGTGTGGCCTCCAAAGATGCACACACCAAAGTCAAAACTCAACGGCAAGACTACGCCTTGAGTGCACGAGTATTTTGCCCTTGGTGCTAGCCTAGGAAAATACCTCAAAACTTTTAACTCGAGGTTCCTCTAGTCAATTAGACTTAATGATCCTCAAAATCAGTGGCTTACTCTTAAACTTTAGAGTTGCTCACTTATATAAACTGACTGGCGTAAACACACACGTATAACGCAAGCGTACGTATCGTTCAAGTAGTATAAAAAGTATCGATCCCACGAGGACTTAATGTTAGACAGTTATGACCCATAGCGTCACTATTTGTAAAAACATTGTGTTTTTGTACAAATTAACTATGTGACAATGAAATTGCCTTTTATCATTTCGTAATTAGATTACTTAAATGTGTGAATGATGAAAGTCCTTATGATTAGTTCCGTATTGAGATGATATAAGACAGTATCAATCCATGTTGGTTTAATCATTAAATATCCTAGTCGTAGTATTATCGAGACTGGACATCGATAATGCGGAATAGACTAGTATCGCACTTGTGCATGTTATGGAAGCGTAACAACATAGTTCTCATATATTTAAGTATTGGATACTTATACAAGTGTGGTAGGAGGTTGTGTTTTACCGATGGTACGGAAAACAGCTTCGCTCTGGATAGACCCCGCGGAATCCCATTGGTAGTATGACTATGTGTCTATGGGAGTCCACATCAGGGTAGGTGTATTTGGTCTTAACCTGATACTTGCATCGCTAGTACTTGCGACAATCAATACGTTTTGGTTTTGGTCGTCCAGGACTTTAACAGGTTCTGTGTACGCCTCTTCTGGGTTTATTGAGAATCGTAGTGTATTGGGTGTGATGTCAAGACAGAAGTATCAATTCAGTCATATGGAGATGATGGTCACGTAGGGATACAGAACTGGTTCTCTAAGGGTTAAAACCATCGGGATAATATGACTAGGTCATGATTATCAGATAATAAAGAGACTAGTTGCTAGTAATCTGATATATGCTTCGTATGGGGCAGACACTGTACCAGCCCCAGACCTTGCATGTGACATCTGATACTGGATCACAATACGTAATACTACGTATACTACGCCTGATATAGATCGTATATTCCATTAAGAATATTTCTGGAGAATTGGGTAGGCATGGCGCTTTGCTAGAAGCCAACCTTGTCTCGTAAATCGGTAAAAACGTAGTACTTGGTACGTACGTGTTCAGATAGTCCGACGACCGGATTTACTGCCAACATATCCAGGGATCTCTTGGGTCGCTTCCCGAAGATTCACCGATGACGTATGATTCGAGCATAATTAATCTGGGATTAATTGCGGAGAGACTTTATCTTGGATAAAGTACTATTTGAAGAGAGAGAAAGATTAATTTGGAATTAATCGATAAAATAATATATTTGATATATTAAACGAAATGAGATTTCGACGCGGAATTAAAATTAGATTTTAATTCGGGCAAACGAGTTAATTTAGAATTAATTGTTAGCGACGTGAATAGTAATTTTGCTAGGCATAATTATTTGATTAAATTAGATTTAATTACGTCGCGACGGAAGTTCGTTAATTCGGAATTAACGAACCCGAGCCCGGGAGTGTTTGCGGGCCCACTCGTATTTGGAATCGAGTGGGGCCCACATGTCACATCAATGTCACATCACATGTCACCTTAAGTTGCTTTTGGTTGATGTGTTTAGGTGGAGTTGGTGGTGACTTCTTTTACACTTCAAAGTCAAGCTATGATTGACTTTTACCAAACCAAAATTTGGTATATCAATTAATTGTTTTTTGAAAACAATTACACAACCTTCACCCATCTCTCTCATTACCGAAAATTAAAGAATTTTCATCTCCCTCTATTGTTCTTCATTTCACCGAATATTGGCAAGAATAAGATAAAAAATTGTGGCAATTTTTGAGTGCTAGCACACACATCAAAGGAATCATATCAAGGTGTTAGGGAAACCAACTTGAGAGCTTGGAATCAAAAAGAAAAGCTTGGAGCTTCTACTTCCACCTTGGCCGAAAATTGCAAAGGGATCTTGGAGGATTTTTTGCTTCTCAACACATCCAAAGCCGATCATTGTAAGTGTGTTTCCACCACTCTTCTTTGTATATTCATTCACATTTCTATGTTTGATTTGATCTTGGGAATAAACCTACAAACCCAACACTTAATACCTAATCTATTAATTTTATGAGGTCAAATGATTACTAGTATCTAACAGATTGATTGATTGATTAGAAATGGTGATGATTTTAAATTTAAAAACAAGTAAATAAAATTGCACAAAAGTAGGTTTAAGAATATTCAATATTAAAAACTATCTATGGTTGTGAATCTTTCTAATATCTTTTAAAAGATGAAGTGGTTATTTCATTGTGTAATAAATCGGTTTACAAACCTGGAACACTAAATTATGCAAAAGCCTATGTCGATGGTCAGACGCAAATACCCAGTTTAACCCAATTGAACCATATGTCTATGTCAACCAAATTATTTGGATTCATTAAGTTTAAGTTCCAATTATGGCTACCCCCGCCCGACAGGTATATGTCTATCCTGTAAGGAAATCTATTAAAGGGTTATCTATCCTCAAGGAAGATCGTGGCCTATTAAGTCTAAGGCTGAAACCTAAAATTCCTTTGTCAAGTTTATTTTAGATTTACCACATCAATCTTATTGGTGATCAGACAAAAAGAAGTATTAATCTTAAGACTTAATAAGTAAACCTTTAAATTACCCAAACTATAAAATAACCCCTTATAAACCGGTGATATTAGAATTCATCACAATCTCAGATAACTAACATAGTTACGACACATAACTAGGGCTAGTAAAAACTTAAATAAAATAAAAGACATAAAGTAAAATGCTGAAAAGTAAATGACGAAAAGTAAATGCTGAAATTAAATACTGAAAATTAAATGCTGAAAGTAAATGCTGAAAGTAAATTACTGAAAAGTAAATGCTGAAAGTAAATTGTTTAAAGTAAATTGCTGAAAATTAAATGCTGAAAGTAAATTGCTGAAAAGTAAATAAAGTAAAAGTACAATAAAAGAAAATGCTGAGGTAAAAAGATCCACTTTTATTACTTCTATTTTAGATATCTCCATTAATATAATATATTAACTTTGCATGATAATTACCAACCAACCATATAGGCGGTATCCAAATTAAGTCAAATTAATAATTAATTACCAACCGACCAATCAGGCGGTATCCAGTTTAGTCAGGTTAAAACCAATTTTAATAATTATCAACCGACCAATATGGCGGTATCCTCATTAAGTCAGGTTTTAACTAGTTTATATATTATAATTAAGGGAGATTAATCTAAATATTAGTAATAAAAGTTTTACCTTTTACCCCAGCAAATGGGAGTTACCTCCTCATTACTGAAAAGTAAAAACTGAAAATTAAAGAAAGAAAAGTACTTTGCGTAAAAGTAAATTGCGGAAAGTAAAAACTGAAAAGTAAAGAAAAGAAAGTGCGAAAGCTGAAATTAATTACTGAAAGCTGTAAATAAACAAACAAGATACAATCTTCTTAGTATTCTTAAGGAATTCCTTAGAAGAAAGTATGAATTTTACAAATGAAATGGCTTGGTATTTATAGGCAAAATTTTGCCTCCATCAAATCATCCACCAAATCCATTATTAATTGCTCCACTAATTGCTCAACTAATTGCTCCACCAAATCCATTATTAATTGCTCCACTAATTTCTTATTATGTTTGGTTGTGATTTGATAATTTTTATTATTTATTTATTAATTTATTTTTTGCTTTGAAAATGACTTTAATAATTACACACAACACACTTCTGGATGGTTCATCAATTTTGAGCATGACATCTTCAGGATTAGAAATTATTTTGTCTTTTAAAGTTGTAGATCTTTGAGTCTTTTTTAATCTGGAATTTGAATCAGCTCAATCCGATATCAGAGTAAAAAATTATGCCCAAAATAAGACAGATGCGCAAAACTGGAATTTCCAAAACTGCACTTGTTAAAACGCCCTTTGAAGTTTCCAATCTCCAAAATTAATATGTCAAGTCCAATTTTTGCTCTTATTTGACCCACATTTCGTCCTAAATGATTCATTGTGTCCCAATATTATTTTATCTGCAAAATAAACTAAAACACATCAAAACGTTCATCAAACCCGAGAAACTAAAAAAAAGATTAGTAAAAGGGGCGGTAAATATTGATATATTTTCCGCTCATCACACCCCCAAACCTAACATTTTGCTAGTCCTCGAGCAAAACAACAAAATAAAATACAAGAAACAATTAAAATTAAACTAAGCCACTTTCGTAGTGATCACGGTTGCATTTAGCATATGCAACAAGCCTTTAAACCCCTATGTGTCCCTAGTGGACGAGTTATAGTCTCGTGAGGGCTTACAGCAACGATACCCACAAATATTAGTGACTAAACAGACAAGAGAAAAGAGAATAAAGAAGTTAGTGACTAAACAGATGAAACATCTAATCCAAGTCAATAGTTGTTTTGTTTCATTCTAAATTACCGAATAAGTAAATTCTCCGATTACTTTTACCATTCTCCATATACACAGTCGACAAAATATTAATCAACTCATTTTTGCCCACAACAGTCACAAGTGAAGTTGATAAGAGAGTAATATTTTTGTCCTAAAGTTTTATCAGAATTCACATCTTTTTGCAGCAATGGAATGATTTTTTCTGATTTTATTCTTTGATTTTTGATTTTTTTTTATTTATATACAATATCTTCCATCTATGTAGCGAGCTTTGGGTCGGTGGCTCCCAAACAAGTTGGCTTTAGGGCACCAGGTGTTAAGACACCCCTACGGACTTAATTACTCAAACTTCAGATATATATATTTTTTACAGCATCTTTTATCCATGTAGCGAGCTTTGGGCCAGTGACTCCCAAACCTGTTGGCTTTAGGGCACTAGGTGTTAAGACACCTTTACAGACTTAATAACTCGGATCTCATACGTTTTTTTTTTTTACTCCATTGCTTTTTGAGATGTTTCCTCCAATTAAACTAGAGCACTGAATATTACAAACTTTTCAATTTTAGGTCATGTCCGTATGTTACAATGCATGTTGATAATATCTGCAAACTGAGCATATGAATATCCATTTTAGTCAGTATTATGGAGAATTCACAAATTAAATAATTTAAAATGAAATAAACAAAAATAACTTGTTTCAAAAATGGTTCGAGATACGTCTCAGGAGTGGAAATTCCTTACACAACTATCTCTTACCAATTTCACCTTTTTAGTCAAAATAAAAACAAAAAAACACAAAATATTTTTGTAATTTTTGAAAAAATTTCAATTTTTTTGTATTTTTCGAAACATTTTGGACTAAAAATAAAAACAACATACAAACTAAAAACTAAAAACAAGGTACTGATCAACTAATTCCCTCCCCCAAACCTAAATGAGACATTGTCCCCAATGTCTTAAACAATAGAAGAAGAGTTTAGAAGATAATACCTGGTTAGCTGAAATTCTACAGGAAAATTAAAGGTTAAGATCCAGATTAATCTGACGTCTCTTACCACGATCTTCCTCGGACCAATTTATCTTTGAAAGGATATGGTCAACTTGTGGTTCATAGGCTAAGAGTTGGTCTATTAGATCCGGAGAAGTTCTGGCAGTATAAGGGAGTTCTTTCATAGGTTTTGACACGAACCCATTTCTCCGAGCATCATCAAGAAACACACAAAGAAAATCATAAAATCCATCAACGTTAAACAGCCCAATTGGTTTCTGGTGTATGTTCAAGTTCACCGAAGATAGCACTATAAAAATTTCCTCCAATGTGCCCAAGATTGTAAAGACCTAAAGTCAAAGGACTAGTCATATAATCGATATGACTCATAAGTGATTCCTAATAGTTAGAAGTACATACCATGGTCAATAGGAATCTCCTCGAGTCAAGTAACATAATCTTTTGACTATATGATAACATTTATTATGTGTGTGATCCTCTACACTTTGATGCCTTGTATGTCAGAGACCTTTCATGGTCTGACCGTTAGATATTCATTGGGTGGGGACCAATGCACTCGATAATCAAGTGCTTATCAAGATAGGATCCGTCGGCCCATATGTGTACCATAAGGGGTTTAGGTACCCAAGTGAGCAAGTCACGATTCTTAAGACTTTAGCCAAATTCGATTAGCTAGGGTGGATCGCATCAGTTGTAAAGAATCGTGGACATGTCGACATGAGATGTGCGCCTCGTAAACTTGACAATGTATTCTATATTTCCTAAGCAAAACTCGAATAGCCTACGACGCAGAGATTGATAAATATATGTGATGACTCGACTTGTATAGTTCAGAAAGGTCGTTCGTGTTCTTCGTGAATTCGGGGGTGGCCAAATTATGTACATATTAGCTAGGCTTATATGACGAACGTGTCTGGACTTTGAGAGTCCCACAATATAAAGTTTACTCGTTGAGCATTTGGGTAGCCAATAATATTTGATAATAAATAAAATTCAATATTATAATTATCAACTAAAATAATTAAGTGTTATTGGATAACATTATTATTCACTTTGACCCAATTGGAATAATTGGATTAATCCAAAATTACACAAGTGTTTTGTCGTAATTTCATAAATATCTTTACCATTAGAGGGAATTTTGGTAATTATAAATATGTAATAATAGGTGTATTTGGCTTTATTTAATTGGATTAAATCAAAGTGGTCGACATGTAACTAATCTATTAATTAAACTTTGTCTTGATTTAATTGGATTAAATCAAAGAGGTAGACAAAGGTAATTAGTCACGCCTAATTATAAATATTTGGACAAATTAGATTAAGCCCACATAAAAGTTGATCACAACTATTATTAATTAAAAATTGCATAAGTTTTCCTATAAATAACAAGCTTGAGCAAAGGTTTTATTCAAGCATGAGAAAACTAAATACAAGTAAGAAATAGAGAAATTAGTCTAAATCAGAGAAGTGTTTAGAGAAGCTTTGTGAGATCCCTTTAACATTTCAATTAGGAGAAATCAAGATTGGATCTTGGAGTGAAGCTTGATAGCATTGGAATCAAGATTGGATATTGGAGTCAAGCTTGCTAACTTTGGATTTTCTCCACAACATTTCAATATGGAGAAGTAGCTTGGATCTTTGAATCAACCTTACTAGGTAAGTTTGATCTTATCTTAAGCTATGTTCTTCATTAGTGAGTTTTCATTAGTGAGACATATAGTGAAGAATTATATATTAGATACATAATAACATAGCTTGATGTTGAAATTAAGCTAATTAATTGTGTTAGGATACTTTGGAAGTATAAACACAATATGCTTGTAATTGAATCAAAATGTTTATGTTAGACATAAACATAAAATTAGAGTTTGGAACTCTAGATAATAGCTTGGAGCTAAGTCTACCATTGTAGAATCACTTGACCATTTTTAGGTGACCTAGAATTATTCATGAGTCATTTCATTATGGGATTTTATTTTAGTTTGTAATTTGATTTTTAAAAATGCATATATATATTTAGAATATATATATATATATATGTGAGTGTGTGTGTGTTGTTATATAACATTGTTGTGGTTGGGTTTGAAATTAAAATTATTTTAGGTGATTTTAAATGTGTTTAAAATATTTTTTTAATATATATATATAAACAAGGCTATTGGTTTTCTTCTTCAGCACAACATGCGCTTTGTTGAAGATACTGGTTGTGCAAGTAGCCTGATCAAAGAAAAGATGGAGTGCTCATCAATCAAGCCAGATATGTCAAGGAGCTACTAAAGAAATTTGGGATGAAATCAAGCAAATATCATCCGACACCCATGAGTTCAACCTTGAAATTTGATAAAAACGAGGAAGGTAAACCCATAGAAATTAAAAGATATCGAGGTATGATCGAACCTTTACTTTATTTAATAACTAGTAGACCCAATATCTTGTTTAGCGTTTGTATGTGTGCAAGATTTCAATCTAATCCTCGTGAAACTCATTTTTGTTCCATAAATGGATTTTTAGATATCTCTCGGGAATAATTAATTTTACCCAAAAGGTATGGCTTTCAACTTAGTTAGCTATTTCGTTGCCGACTTTGGTGATTATAGATTGGATAGAAAGAGTACAATTGGTACTTGTCACATTTTAAGAAATTGTTTAATCTCATGATTTAGCCAGAAATAAAATATTTTTGTCATTTCTACTACCGAAGTCGAATACATTACAACATATAGTTATTGCGCTCAAATACTTTGGATGCAACGTACACTTAGAGACTGTTGGATTATTCTTATGAAATGTCCTATTTTATGTGACAACACAAATGCCATCAACTTGTCCAATAACTCTATTCTCCACTCTAGGGCAGAGCATATTGATATAAGGCATCACTTCCTTAGAGTTCATGTTAGTAAAATGGATGTTATTCTTGAGTTTGTCCCAATCAATCACCAATTGGCAGATATTTTTCCTAAACCCCTTCCCGAAGAGAGTTTTATAAGAATTAGAATGGAATTAGGCATTATTGTTTTAAATGAATGAAATGTGTTCTTCACTCCTTATTTATGTGTATTGAGTGATATTATGCATCGTTTTCTTCTTTTGATGTTAATTGTTTGTTTTGAGTGTTAATTGATCTCATTAAGTTAATCAAAAACTTGTGTGAATCATAAAGTTGCTCAAAAATTGAATTTGATACAATTTTTTTCAAAAACAGATCAGATATCTCTTTTTTACAGACCTTATGAGACCGGCATACCGGTCTAGGTTAGCGTTTACCGATCTAGGAGACCGGTATACCGGTCAGTATACCAGTCTCAGCATTTTATAATCAAAACGACACCAATTCATGTTTTTTACTTCCAAATCACTCCAAACTTCTTCATTTCCTCTCAACTCAAGCTCCAATCATCTCCTAAGATAATTTCGTGCATTCCTTGCGTATTTTTACTCATTAATCATGGTTTTTCTTCTTAGATCATTAAAATCTTAGGTTCTTGCTCTTAGAAACCATAGGTTCCAAAACTCCAAGATTTAGTTTTATTTATGTTTTTTTTATTAAAATTTATTGTTTTAAATCATCTTAGGGCATGTTTAGAACCATTCCCACTTATCATTTTGCATTCATTTTGCATCAATTTCACTGTATTTGAAAAACCTTAAAATCGAGCCTAATTTTCCCAAAATTCAACTTTGATTATCATATTTTAAAATCGACCTAGATTTTGATTCCAACCATTATTTAAAAAATGATGAAAAAATTCGTATTTAGAATGGGGAAGTCAAAAAGAAAGTGCTTTGAAAACCATTTTATTGCGATATCGATGACTTATCTGAATTTTCGTGTTTTGAAATTCTTCATAATCATAAGTTAGGTCATTTATTTCAAATTTATGACCCAATTTATCCTAATTTTTTTAAAGTATTTTACTCTAACATTGGGTTTCCCATCGGCACCCATGGATCTTTTAAGACTGTGGTCAATGAGGTTTCCTTTACTGTGTCCCCCAATTCTATTAACCGCATTCTCCATACTACTATTTCTCACTCCGTTTGAGCCTGTGCCCACATGCAATTTCGTCACCTTGAGGGAATTTCTGAAACT
This sequence comes from Zanthoxylum bungeanum, assembly GCA_019454045.1. Lineage (NCBI taxonomy): Eukaryota > Viridiplantae > Streptophyta > Magnoliopsida > Sapindales > Rutaceae > Zanthoxylum > Zanthoxylum bungeanum. Next base: position 2,152 of record SKCR01052273.1, on the reverse strand, counting down.
CAAGTGATGGAATTTGTCCAGAGAGACGCTCTTGTCCCTCATCCTTTTCTGGGCATCCATGTTCTTAAAAAGGTTGACATAGGCTTCGATATGTAAGTTTTCACTGAAGTTGTTTAATATATTCTTCTTTCTCACAAGGGCACATTGATACATTCAATCTCTTAGATATATGGGTTATAGGTGCTTTACGGTTTGGTATTCCCGTAGATATAGGGTATCTTGTCTGCCAGTATATGCAATTTGCTTGCTCTCATCCTCAACAGAGTCTTCCCTATAGCTCTCTGATTTCCCTAATTCTATATAAACACCATGTCCATATGGCTAATGATGAGCCATCATTTGGCATTCATATTCGCCAGCGCATCACTTTGGCTATATTCCAATCCAAACAATGGGATAAGGACGACGGAGTTTGGTGTATGAAGACGAGGAACAAAGCACCTGAAATCTCCAATTCCAAAAGTTTGAGGACGATAGATGATGATGATACTGATACTGATGAAGAAAATGAGATTAAGGCAGCTGAAATAGCAGTATTATCGAGTTCTAGACTTGACTCTCTTTCTGACACCATCGATAAACTCTCTGAATCTTTCCACACTTTCAGCACCTTCGCAAAGTAGAGGCTTAATGCCCAGTGGTAGAGTCTCAAAGATCACGGCTAGTGCTTAGAGTTGATCGAGAAGAAGATTGATACCCTTATTGGAGATCTTTAGATTGATATTTGGCCTATATGTTTTGTTTTATTCTTTCATATGTCTTTTGGGTTGTATTTGTTTGATTATCTATGTGGATATTTTTAGATATTAGTGGTTATGCTCTTTTTGGTTATATTAAACATCTATGTATTTACTCATTTTTGTCTTGAAATGAAATGCATGGATGTTATTGCTTTCGATGACTACTTGTGCATACTTATGAACTTTATTAAGAATCTATTTGCGTATAATTGCTTCTCCACTCTTTTTGTTAATGGAAAAGGGGGAGAAAATATATGTGGATAAAACTTATGCGCTACCCCAACCCTAGTATTGATAGGGAGCAAATTGTGCTAATATGCTTGTCTAAATATTTTATAGAGCTGTCACATTTTGAGAGGGAGCTACGCATAAAATTCGACAACCTATTTAAAGAAAAATGAGTTGTCAAGGTTTAAGGGTTGCCATCATCAAAAGAAAGAGATTGTAAGCGACATAATACACAATGAACGATTTTGATGATGTAATACTCAATGACTTCGACGCATAATCACTATGCAACATAAATAAACTTCAAAGAAAAACGAACGTAAAGATAAGCTCAATGAAGAAGTGGCGATGCAAGATCTTATAGTTTAGGACTCTCAATGTAAGTGAGTTGATATTCAAGTATTTATAAGCTCATAGGATTTATGCATGATTATAAAAATCTTAAGGTCAAGTACATAAATATTTTGCACTATATTATTTGAGTTTTATGTACTTAGATCGTCACACCAGTCACTGATACTGGCATACTGGTGTCTCAGACCACTTTGCAAGCTCTCTGAAATCAGGAAACTTTATACCGATTTTCACATTTGATTGCATAGCTTCTAGATCCGATATGAACCATACCGGTATCCATACTGGTCTACCTGAGGATTAACATGCTCCATGTAACTGGTATGAACCATGATGGTCTCCATATTGGTAAACCTAAATTTTTTACATGCTCTCTAAAGCCGGCATAAAACCATACTGGTGTTTATACTGGTCAGTAATTCAGTAGTTGATCATAATTAATGCTCAGCGGTAACTATTCAGTAGCTGTTGAAATCAAACACCAACATACTGGTGTCTGTAGACCGGTATTCTGGTCATAGCACAGAGATTTGAGTCTGCTCGAATTTCTCACTATAAATTGAAACCCTATTATATTTTTGTTTAGTTCTTACACTTTCTAACATTTTCTTGAAAGTAAAAACTAAGAGATATACAAATCCTTCTTGATCATTTCATTCTCATCATTTTCATAAGTTCATTACATACATCTTCATATACATCTTAGTGAGCTTAGATATATTTGGGTAGCACACTCACATTCAATCTTTGTAATCTTTAGTGAGTTCCCAAATAGTATTGTAAATATTTTTATTCTTCAAACACTACTGTAAAATCCCTTGTGTGAATGG